>CAVNVB010000223.1:0-18763 GCA_963691665.1 Clepsis dumicolana
CTCACAAATCGCTGCGAAAAATGTTGCGTACCTAATACACCTCACGTTTGTAAACAAAATGAGAGCAAAGCCTGTGCCCGCAGCCGCTACGGCCGCTGTTAGACACAGTTCATAATTAGCGCGAAGGCATAAATAAAAAACTACCTACGACGCTAAGTGTTATAATTCCAGCTAACTTCAACTATTATTACACGTGTTGTTCAACAATTTGTCTTGGCAGTTGGCTCTTTAAATCGGCAAAGGCTGGCCAAAGA
This sequence comes from Clepsis dumicolana, assembly GCA_963691665.1. Taxonomy (NCBI): domain Eukaryota; kingdom Metazoa; phylum Arthropoda; class Insecta; order Lepidoptera; family Tortricidae; genus Clepsis; species Clepsis dumicolana. The sequence goes on from CAVNVB010000223.1 coordinate 255, forward strand.
AGCTGTAGGTACACCGATTTTTAGGGCTCGCAACTTAACCAAGCTGAAGCTGACCTGTGTCCAGCGCTCTAGTTCTGCACCACCCAGATTTTGTCATGGAATATTCATAGTGAAATAAACGGATCACTCACATACGTAATTCGATTTTAGCTCGACATACATATATGTTTCGAACTAATTGACAACATTTCATATTTTTGAGACTATTTTGAAATTTACTACTTTGAAAGAGGAGCAAACCTACGATTTTAAATTTTCATTGGGATTTGTATTATTATTGGGTGTGATTTATTATTAAGTAGCTGTTGCCCGCGACTTCGTCCGCGTAGAAGATGTTTATTGCTATACCGCGGATATAATTAGGTCTATTTAATTTGGGAAGCCATTCTCAAGAAGAATGATGGCCTAGGAGCCTAGATGTTATTTTTGTATTCTTTTCATTGCAGGGGGGCTACGTCCACTGATAAATCTGCTTACTGCAGCTTAATGATTTACTTTTTCTTACTTACTTATCGTATGGAATTTATTGTGGAGTAAATAATTTCATTATTTTCAGTACTTATCAATATCCAAAAGGGAATGGTTTTGGGAAGGAGTATTTGTACGTTTCTTGTTACGGGGGTGGGGGGGGGGGGGGGGTTATGAACCCAAAGTTTCGCTCCCCCCTTCCCACTTTGCTAGCTGCAGCGCAGTGGTTTAGTACTTATCAATGTTATGTCTTGGAAGAAGCTGCAAGGGTGCCCCCCCCGAGCCCCCCTCTTTCCTTCCGGCGGTGTAGTGATTCGCTAATTATCAATAGTTGGGAGGAAAGAGTAGTATTTGTAATCTTTTTATGGCGATGGGCTGTGCCCCCCCGAGCCCCTCTCTTTCCTTCCGGTGGCGTAATGGTTCGCTGCTTATCAATGGCTTGGAAGAATGAGCAGTGTTTGTGTACTTTTTATGACGGGGGGCTGTGCCCCCAAAGCCCCCCTCTTTCCTTCCGGCGGCGTAGTGGTTCGCTACTTACCAATGGCTTGGAAGAATGAGCAGTGTTTGTGTACTTTTTATGACGGGGGGCTGTGCCCCCAGAGCCCCCCTCTTTCCTTCCAGCGGCGTAGTGGTTCGCTATTTATCAATGGCTTGGAGGAATGAGTAGTATTTATGCCCTTTTTATGGCGGGGGGGGGGGGGGGGCTGCGCCTGATGCTGCCGCTGCTCTTTACTTGCTGCAGGTGAGTGGTCCGCTCCGTCCGCTACTAATGAATATTCTGAAGGCAGTACCTTTGTACACTTCTTGTTGCGAAGGGCTGCGAAAGAGGGCCCCGGCAGTATAGAAATCAAAACGGTTACGAAAATAGAAATGATCCTTTACTTGAATAAAGGCACTTTTTTCTGTAACATATAAAATCCACCGCTACCTTTGTTCCTACTACAGACATTAATGAGGTACCTACTATTAGTAAACACCAAAGAGTTTATGCATATGCACTGTTCTGGAGTAAGGTAAAAACTGTAGATCTATGTTGTTATTTATTGGAATAATTGTATTTTTTGCTCTCTCTCGGTAGTTATTTCTTTAAGGACCTAGACAACTACTGTGATTTTACTTGTGCGATGCCGATAATTGCACACTGGATCGGACTTACAATATCGGTTATACACGATTGCGGATGACAGCATCAAGACTAAACAGTGGCATCAATAATGCTCGTATTGTGTGTTGGATGAAGATCTAATATTTTTAATTGTATAACAGTGAATTTTAAATACGTTATGCTGTTTTACTATATTCTTTCTTTCTTAAGTCACTAAAAATAGCTAAATATCCAGTAAAAAGAGATTCAATGAATCGTTTTCGGTGCAGAACCGTTTCACTACAAATGTCATATTGACATACCATACATCCGACAAAGAATTCAATATGAAATGTATTGAGAGAAGGTTCCACAGAATTGCGCGAACTGAATCGTTGTTGGTCGTATGATTGTGGAACCGTATCACTGGAAATGTCATATTGACGTACCATACATCTGCCAAAGAAATCATTGTAAATTTTGTTGTGAAAAGGTTCTTCGGGGGTACGCGATTCCATTTTCTCAAATTATCGTTATCCCGCGGGATTTTTGCTGTTTTCCGGGAAAAAAAAGTAGCCTATGTTATTCCTCGATGTTCAAGCTATCTTCTTGTCGAATTTCATGAAGATCGGAAGTGCGGTTTTTGCGTGAAGAGGTAACAAACAAACAGACAGACAGAGAGACAGAGAGACAGAGGGACAGAGAGACAGAGTTACTTTCACATTTATAATATTAAGTTAGGATTTATTAAAAGGTACTTATACCAAAAGGACGTAACTACGAAACTACGCTAGGATGGATCAATTGCCTTTGTCTTGTCACAATCAAAAAAACAAAACCCAAGATGTCAAATCCGACATTGTCAAACATAATATGTGTCATGTCAAATTATTGTTGTGCCTTGTGGTTTGTTTGAAAAAGGCAAAGGTATTACACCTATTCTTGCGTAGTTTTGGTAGAATGGTAATTTTATTTTATTCTCTTGTATTTAAAAAAATAAGTAATATTAAAATTTTATAAACATAGTGGTGTGTTCAGGAGGCAAAGTCCTTTCGATACCTATATTAATTTCCAGGTGTGAAAAATACGAAATGTTGTCAATTCCTCCTTATCTGGAAGCGAACAGAGTCAGCGACAGCGAGACGTACACAATCAATCACTGAACTGTGGCGCTAATTTTTTTTTTCATTTATACCTATAAATGAAAAAAAAAATTAGCGCCACAGTTACAGCCACAGTACTTATCACGTCGGTCGGTTGCACGGTGCAAATTGCAAATCCTGGGAGTGCTGGAACGAACAGCGGACGCAGCTACTTCAGGCCGGCATCGGCAGTCGACACGGCGAGCCGCCCGTCCCGTGCCACGATCCACGACACGCGACGCTTCCGCTGGCACTGAGCAAACACACGTTACGCCACAAGCCGACCGTCGAGCCCGCAGCGTCAAATCTCATTTACGACTCACGATCCCCTCCGCCCCGGCTTCATCATGCGAGTTGCTCATTTAAAATGCTGTTAGTTATAATCTCTTTTGCTCATAAATAAAAATAACTGCCAGAACGATGTCGGCGAAGTTTCGCCTCGTCGATGTTGGGCGGAGTCATGAATATTCAGTCGCAGACGACTAGGGCGTGCGGATCACAGCTCGCCCAACACCTCCCTGGAGATGTAGGTACGTTTGCAACAAGGTGGATACCGGCGGCGCGGCGGAACCCGCGGCGCGTGCGAGCGGGAACGACTCGTGACGGGCCCTATCTGACCTCGTTACCATCCAATCGAAGCCTTCGTTGTCGCTCCAGTAACTATCGGTTCCGTCACACGAATTAAGTATGCTGGAGATAACCGCACGTTATGTTAGTAAAAGAAACCTATTAAAATTCTGCCGAACAAAATTTAAGCCTTATCCGTTGACGTTCCGGAGCAGAATCAACCGAACAGTCATCTAAAACTGACATTGGCCCAAACCTTTTGGCTGCCATCGAGGGAAATAGAATAGAATAGGCACGTGGGCTTTGGTCATCAAAAAGAGTACCTATACCTAATTACTTAAAACCGGGCAAGAGCGTGTCGGACACGCCCAGGATAGGGTTCCTAAGAGCGTGTCGAACACGCCCAAGATAGGGTTCCTAAGAGCGTGTCGGACACGCCCAGGATAGGGTTCCTAAGAGCGTGTCGGACACGCCCAGGATAGGGTTCCTAAGAGCGTGTCGGACACGCCCAGGATAGGGTTCCTAAGAGCGTGTCGGACACGCCCAGGATAGGGTTCCTAAGAGCGTGTCGGACACGCCCAGGATAGGGTTCCTAAGAGCGTGTCAGACACGGCGAGGATAGGGTTCCTAAGAGCGTGTCGGACATGCCGAGGATAGGGTTCCTAAGAACGTGTCGGACACGCCGAGGATAGGGTTCCTAAGAGCGTGTCGGACACGCCCAGGATAGGGTTCCTAAGAGCGTGTCGGACACGCCCAGGATAGGGTTCCTAAGAGCGTGTTGGACACGCCGAGGATAGGGTTCCTAAGAGCGCGTCGGACACGCCCAGGATAGGGTTCCTAAGAGCGTGTCGGACACGCCCAGGATAGGGTTCCTAAGAGCGTGTCGGACACGCCGAGGATAGGGTTCCTAAGAGCGTGTCGGACACGCCCAGGATAGGGTTCCTAAGAGCGTGTCGGACACGCCGAGGATAGGGTTCCTAAGAGCGTGTCGGACACGCCGAGGATAGGGTTCCTAAGAGCGTGTCGGACACGCCCAGGATAGGGTTCCCAAGAGCGCGTCGGACACGCCCAGGATAGGGTTCCTAAGAGCGTGTCGGACACGCCCAGGATAGGGTTCCTAAGAGCGTGTCGGACACGCCGAGGATAGGGTTCCTAAGAGCGTGTCGGACACGCCCAGGATAGGGTTCCTAAGAGCGTGTCGGACACGCCCAGGATAGGGTTCCTAAGAGCGTGTTGGACACGCCGAGGATAGGGTTCCTAAGAGCGCGTCGGACACGCCCAGGATAGGGTTCCTAAGAGCGTGTCGGACACGCCCAGGATAGGGTTCCTAAGAGCGTGTCGGACACGCCGAGGATAGGGTTCCTAAGAGCGTGTCGGACACGCCCAGGATAGGGTTCCTAAGAGCGTGTCGGACACGCCGAGGATAGGGTTCCTAAGAGCGTGTCGGACACGCCGAGGATAGGGTTCCTAAGAGCGTGTCGGACACGCCCAGGATAGGGTTCCCAAGAGCGCGTCGGACACGCCCAGGATAGGGTTCCTAAGAGCGTGTCGGACACGCCCAGGATAGGGTTCCTAAGAGCGTGTCGGACACGCCGAGGATAGGGTTCCTAAGAGCGTGTCGGACACGCCCAGGATAGGGCTCCTAAGAGCGTGTCGGACACGCCCAGGATAAGGTTCCTAAGCCATTACGAAAAAGCCATGGCATAGATACCTAATTTAAACGTATTTTCATCATATAGCAGAGTACTACTACAAAGCAAACTGTACGCAGTGCGGGATTAATTTATATCGGTTACTGACATAGACACACATAATTAGCTATTACTCCCAAACCTGTAAAGCCTGCTTATCTCTGATAGTCTTTTAAATTCACTATATGCACTACTGCTCTGATTTTTTTCACATTTCCAAATATAACAGTTTCTCTGGTAGAGGGGGGGGGGGGGGGGTAAGGGGGACCCGACTCCAACAAAAATGAAAGACCTATTCAACGATACCCCACACTATTGGGTGGGCGAGAAATAAAAAAAATCATCCCCACTTTACGTGTAGTACCCCCAATAAAACTTTTTTTTTCAAGATTTTATCCCAGCACTTTTTTGGTCTAATTAATATATATATCTATGCAAAATTACAGCTTTCTAGTACCAATAATAGTCTGAAGTATGCCGTGGACAGACAGACAGACAGACGGACATGACGAAACTATAAGGGTTCCTTTTTGCCATTTTGGCTTTGGAACCCTAAAAATATGAAAAAAATTACAAAGGTAACGCATTAACAAATACTTTCATCGAAAATTGATTTTAACAAACAAATGATCGGATTTTACCGTTTTTGAGTTATTAAGTATTCTGGGTTATTGCCTAAAACTGCGTTTTTTTGTTTCTCAACAAAATGAAGTGCCATGAAGATACGCCCCTTTCATCGGTACTGCATTTCTTTGCAGTAAATGGTTACGTTACGGAACACACGACGCGACATGGTCTTGTCCGGTTTTTTTTTACAAACAGTCCCCTACACTCGATAAAAAAGTAATATTATAATAAGTACCTACAGTAAGCACTTGCATTTACCGATTTTGTGCGTTTAGAAAGGTTCTTATTGATGTTAAAGGCCGGATCCCTGCCGGCGCCGCGGGTTCCTATCGCGCGCTCAGATTCCATTACGCGGGCCGATATTGGTAAGTAACTATATAATATATACTTTACCTATAACATTTAGCTACCTATCGCTGAACACTTTGTGCGAAAGTATTTTGATTTACGCGTAAATTGAGTTTGAACATCTCATTCGTGGTCTCATCATATCACTAAAAGCTTAGTAAAGGTACTTACCTACTTCGTAAATTGAACAGTCACGTCATGCTAGTGGCATCGATAGATACTTAGTTTACTTTATCATCTTATTAGGTACTATAGCTTATGCCCCGCGGCTGTAATATAAATAAAATGAAATGAAATATTTCAAAATGGGCTATATTACCTATCCCATGGGAATTTCGAAAAATCAACCCTTCTTAGTGCACCTCTAGGATACTCAAGGTATATGTTTGCCAAATTTCAAGTCTCTAGGTCCAGTGGTTTAGGCTGTGCGTTGTCTGCCAGTCAGTCGGTCAGTCACGGTACTGTTTTATAGGTAAGTATAGATACTGCACTACACGCCTAACACTACATATTCTATTGTACCTGTCTATAATTTGACAAAGTGTTTTACATCTGAATATTCAGATCCTGAATAAGAACCATCGCTAGAAACCCTGCTTTCAAATACAAAAACCGCATTCAAATCGGTTCAACCGTATAAGAGCTACGATGCACACATACACAGACACAGACGTAACACACATAGCGGTCAAACTTATAACTATAACACCCCTTAAAAAAGGTTAAAAAAGAATAAGTAAACTAAATGATTGGCAGACTGGCAGTGGCTGGCGTTCCCCGAATAGCTGGCACGTCGTCACCTAATGCACATGGCAGTAAGGCAATAAAGCGGAAACTTGACGAGGAAGCGGTGCCAACAACCGGGTTGTTTACCCCATTTATACCCTTCGTACTTTACTGTAAGATTATTTTATTATACTTAATGCATAAGTAGTTTAGGTTAATAGGTTTTGAAGGGGCGATGTAGGCATAATACTTATGTACGAGTAAGTACGTATGCAAGACCGATGTGCGCGCAAGAGAGGTTTCTTCCTTAGATTTATTTGTTATACAAGGGTGCAAACTTGTATTTTACCCGCGAGTGTGGAATTGAAACACAAGCAAGCGAAAGGATCCTATAGTTGAACCACGAGCGAAGCGAGTGGTTCTAAAATAGAATCCTGAGCGTAGCGAGTGTTCAACACACGAGAAGTAAAATACATTTGCACCCGTGTGTAACACAAAACTTTTCACCTGACTGTAGCGAGGAAAGCGCAACATGCAAAAAAACAGCTCATAAAAATAAATCTTCATCACTGGAATCACTATTTTTTTTACGATATTATAACAGAAAACTCTGGAACTCGGTCAGAAAATTTTTGTTGACAATGTTGACAATTTCTGATGATGCGTTTTAAAATTGCATCGACTCAACTTGTGCGTTCAGAATTATATTCAACCTCATTATAAAAAAACAAATGTTTCTTATAGAATTTTTAGGACCATTAAATAAAGCTAAATTTGCTAGATATTTTTTATTAAATTCTCAAATCATTTATCATTTATTTAATGATAATTAATATAGAACGAACCATTACTATGAGCGTTTTACGTTTTGTTATCAGTTAAAAGCTACTTGAACACGCTCCACTCCAAGGTCAAATTACTTTCCCCACTAGTGGATAAAATGCGATTTTACCCGCATGTATTAAAGGATAAAAGACGGCTATCCGACGTAGTGAGGGGAAAATTATTTTAATTTACTTACTTCGTTTATTTCAGAGCATTAGAAAGAAGCTTCCCGCAAAGACTCCGCGCTTACGAGGGCTGTTTGATAAGTACCCGTTTAGGAAAAAAAAAACATATTTTTTTTATATATGCATTTATTTTTCTACGTAGTCACCTTTTAACTCTATACATTTGTTCCACCTATGCTCAAGCTTCAATAAACCATCCAAAAAGTATGATTTTGGAAAGTCATTAAAATAGGCCTCTGTGGCGGCAATGACTTCGTCATTTGATCCAAATCGCTTGCCACCGAGCCATTTTTTTAGGTTGGGAAACAAAAAGAAATCATATGGGGCCAAATCTGGAGAATACAGGGGGTGAGACAATAGTTCGTAGCGTAACTGTGCTAATTTAGCCGTCACAACTCTGGACGAATGAGCCGGGGCGTTGTCGTGATGAAACAGTACTTTTTTCTTTTTTAAATGGGGTCGTTTGTCCTTCAACACGGCGTCAAATTCATCCAATAAATTGGCATAGTACTGCCCTGTTATTGTTTTTCCCTTTTCTAAATAGTCAATATGTATAATACTCTGCGAATCCCAAAAAACGGTCGCCATGACCTTTCCAGCCGATGGGACGGTTTTTGCTTTCTTTGGAGCAGGTTCACCCGGTAAAATCCACTGCTTCGACTGCTCTTTCATTTCCGGGGTGTAGTGGTGGACCCACGTTTCGTCCACGGTCACGAAACGACGCAGAAACTCCTTCGGGTTACGTTTGAACACGGCCAAACACTGCTCCGAAGTAGTCAGTCGGTTCCGTTTTTGCTCCTCCGTGAGTAAACGCGGCACCCACCTCGCCGATACTTTCTTCATACCCAATTTTTCTTCTAATATGTGTTGTACCCTCTTGATTGAAACGTTTACAGCATCAACGATTTCTCGAAGTTTAATTCGGCGGTCGGCTAAAACGATATTTCCAATTTTCTTAACCATATCGTCTGTAGTCACCTCAACTGGCCGGCCTGGGCGATCCTCATCAAAGACGGTTGTTCTCCCCCGCTTAAACTCGTTATACCAATATCTGACGGTTGTCATAGAAGGAGCACATTCATGGTAAACCGCTTGCATTCTTACTTTTATTTCATTACATGTTTTTCCTTCCAAAAATAAGAATCTAATTACAGACCGATACTGTTCTTTCTCCATTTTAACAATTTTAAGTTCACGCCTTCACTGAATCGTTGTCAAATAAGAAAAAAAAACAAAAGAATGCCATTTTTTTTTTAATTTTCCCGCCTCTGAAAAATGGCTTAAAAAGGTGGTATACTTATTTGCGGCCAGTGATATTAATATATTTAGAAAACGGGTACTTATCAAACAGCCCTCGTACATCGCAATACAAACTGCATACCTTTGTATCTGTATATTTTATTTATATTTGAAAAGAAACGAGCAAGCAGGCACTGGATGCGTGGTAACTGCTCAGTGATCATGATCATCGCTGCAATGCCAAAGAGATTCCAGTTCCAGACGCGTTGCCAACCAGAGGTCCAAGATGAAAAGCCTCTTGTGTCTGCTGTGTGCCTGTAATATCCCCGGATGTCTTACTCTCCACACTGGAACACTGCTGCTCGGGTATGTATTACAATACCGACAAATCAAAATACCTACAATTGAAATGCCGACGTTTAACACATCGAAATTCAGAATACCGACAGTACAAAATACCGATAACCGATATACCGACGTTCGAAATACCTATTTTCAAATGACCGATAGTACGAAATCCCGAAAGTCAAAATGTCGATAGTTATTTTGGTCTACGTATTATAAAGCCGAAGTACAAAAGACCGAAATTTGATATGACCTATGATCGCAAAGCCGAACATTGAAATGTCGAATGTTTATTTGACCGAAAAGTTTAAAATTCCGAAAGATAATAACTTACTTATCCGCCAAGTCGTCCGCTTCAAAATTTTAAGGCCTTTTTTCGACAACTTCTCGGTATACGATTGAGCTGAAATTTGGCATACTTATGCAAGTCTGGTTACAATACAATAATCTCGTAGTGAAATTCTGTTGGTTGGGCCAGGATCATCGCCATAGGAGGGAACTCTTCAACGGTTGATGGTATCGACTTGAAATTAAATTTGTAACTATACCTACTGACATAAAACTATAAACAAAACTGAAAAACTTGTTTTAGATTCCAACTTATTTTAGGTTATTAGGTTAGGTTAGAATTGCGTCAAGGCGCGAAGCGTCTCAACTACGCGGAATAGGAGCTACGCGTAGCGGAGCTCCGTCGACTTCTTCTCGCAGCTATTCAAAGTTAGTTAAAGTTCGTTTTGAGTCGCAAAATTAGTTTGTTTTAAAGTAACATTTAGTCAAATGATAATTCAACAGCTGCGAGAAAAAGTCGACAGAGCTCCTGTTCCGCGTAGTTGAGGCGCTTCGCGCCTTGACGCAATTCTAACCTAACCTAATAACCTAAAATAAGTTGGAACCTAAAATAAGTTTTTCAGTTTTTCTTTATAGTTTTATGTCAGTAGGTATAATTTACAAATTTAATTTCAAGTCGATACCATCAACCGTTGAAGAGTTCCCTCCTGTTGAGATGATCCTGGCCCAATCAACAGAATTTCACTGCGAGATTATTGTATTGTAACCAGACTTGCATAAGTATGCCAAATTTCAGCTCAATTGGATACCGAGAAGTGGTCAAAAAAGGGTTTTAAAATTTTGAAGTGGACGAAGTGGCGGATAAGTAGGTATATTAACTTTCGGTCATTTGAAATTAGATATTTTAAACTTCGGTGTATCGGCTATCGACATTTAGTATTTTCGGTATTTTGACTTTCGATATTTTAAACGTCGATTATTTTATTTGTAGTTATTATGAATTTTCGATATTATAATTTTCAACCTTTCGTGTGTAGGTATATCAATCTTCGGGATTGTAGTTTTCGGGCTTTTATGCTTTCGGTCAAACGTGTTTTCGGGATTTTGAACTTTCGGTCATATAAACATTCGACTTTTTAATATTCGGCCTTCCGTTCATAGTCTTTGTGAAATTCGGCCTTTCGTACTAATACATACCACTGCTGCTCACTAATACATACCCCTGCTGCTCATAGAGACAGAATTTACGATTGAGACGGTGCATGCAAGAAAACTCATCTTGTAGTTGAGGAGCTTGACTTGCCTACGTTTACGGTCGCAAATCAAAAATGAATTCAGGGAGTCACGAAGGAAGTGTTACAGTTCTTCTTGTTACCGTTATTCTTGTAAAGGCAAAGGTGTAAAATTACACAGCCTCTAGTCACAGGAAGTCGCTCCGCTCACCGAGCTACGGGAACATAGCTATCGCAGTTATAGGCACGAGCGGCGCTGCCGGGGCTGCCGGGGCTGCCGGTGCAGCGCCGACGTGCGGGCAGGCGGGTGGATGCAGCGCGGGCCGCGGCCGTCACCACGCGACTATCGACTATACGCACCCGCCACCCGCCCACCACTACATGCAATCGCCTCCGACCCCAGCGACTTCACTAATTATTAATCGTCAGGAAATTGCACAGTATGCAAGTCGCGTTGCGAAGCGAACTACGTAGTATTTTATGTTTTAAAAAAAGCGACAAAATTGCGTTTTGTCATGAATATGAGCTGCTTTCAGGCAATACTATTGTAATTTAATAAAACTTACGGTTATTTGTAGCGGTGGCGAGTCCGGCGGTGACCGCTGAGACTAGAGTGGTCGCGGAGAGGTAAGTAAGTGCGCAGCAGGCGGCACGCTCGGCCGCTCGCGACCAAAACAAAAGCACACTCGGCTGTATCGATTGCAGAAGCAACAGTTAACAGCAGCGGGCTCGACGCGGAGGGCGCGCCGGCCGCGCTGGAGCCTCGGGGCGCGCGGCAGGGGCCTGCAGCTGTAAGAGAGCCGGCAGAGGCAACGGCGTGGCACGCGGCTCGCTGGCGGCCAGACACGGGCGTTCGGTTTCGCCACTCACGGCGCCCCCCATCACCCCCGCCATGACGTTCTGCCACGCACCGCGCATGCCCAACCTTCGCTCTACACCTACTCCGTATTTGTTTTGCTCCGTCCTTTCACTTGAAACGATACGAAATCGACAAGCGGACGAAGATACAAATACAATCACAAGCAAATGCAGGCCTGTTTGCGAAGAACCTTAAAATGCACAGTGTAATACAATTATCTGTTACTCACAGTTTTCGAACGAGCAGTGATTGCACCATCTTACTGCCTAACATTCAGTTTTTCGTCTAAATAACATTAATAATTTCACAAAATACTTTTTTTTAAAATTTTTCAGTAAGTCACAGTTAAAACAAACAATTTAAATTTCGTGCCAATTGTCAACCTTGTATAGGAAGTGATCAATTTATGGCAACATTCTCAGAAGTCGTGGATTATTTTAATATGATTTTAATCATGAAAATGATACTAAACATTTATAACTAAGTAAACACACTTAATTTGGATTGGCGTGAACAACGGTCACCATAAATATACCATATTCATAGCCGACTAATGTAAAAAAAATTATAAATATATTATAAATTATTTATTTTTCAAGTTTCTAAGAATACCGGGAATGTCGGGAATACATGAGTTTCCCGTAGGTGATCACCTGCAGGTCACGCACTGTTTTTGCGATGGAGAATGAGAATCACAAAAAAGCACTACGAACGCCCCAGTCAAGGTTGCCATATATCAAAAAGGAAGAATGAATCAAAAAGAGAAAAGAGAATAGTGTGCTGTCACTTAAGGCACGCTTAAGGCTCTAACCCGCACTGTCGATTTGGCGGAAAACCTAAAGATAGTGAATTATCAAAGAACTATAGAACAAAGCAGCAGACAGTGACGAATGCTTTATGTCGTCGATAAAAAAGGCATAAAAACAAACGACAGCCATGGTTGTATGGACATTGTTTCCGTTGTCTATCACCAATTATATAAAAAAGAAACAGTTGTCATCGAGCTGTCAGCGACGGCTGTGACAGTGACAGGTGCAGTGACGTTCGGTTCGGTCATCAGTCGCAGAAATGGCCGAGTTGGTGTCGATCCCCTGGAAGAAGTCTTCGGACGTGGAGCTGGTGAAGCCGCTGCGCAACCTGCTATCAGCCACTTACGAGGGTGCCGAGGACTTCGGCGAAGCGCTGGCTGAGCTGGCGCGGCTGCGCAACGACGCGATCTGGAAGATCTTCGACAAGTCATCGCTCGACGTTATTTACTGGTACCTACCGATGACTCATTGGCTCTATTGAATCATTATAAACGCTGTTGCGTTCTAATCTTAAGTTTTTAGTCCTGTTTGCGTCGCGTCGAGGGTAAAGCGGTCGGGGAGCATGTGCCGGAGGTATCATCGTCCTCTGTAAACAAAGGGCGGCGCAGGGCGCAGCCGCAGCTGGTGTTTATGTATTCGTGCTTGTTTGTTGCGCACGGGACTCGTGGGCGCTAGGGAGCGCGATGGGGCCTCACAAAAGGTTTCCAATTGGTCTTGTAACATGATGCTTGTCTTCGGCAGCTATTATGACCAGCTGGTGTCGCTGGAGGGCAAGGTGCCGCCGCAGGAGGTGCAGATCCCCTTCAAGTGGAAGGATGCCTTCGACCGCGGGTCCATCTTTGGAGGCAGGATGAGTCTCAGTGCGTAGTTTGTTTCATTATTGTTCAAGGTTTTTAATGACTAATGTTATGTTCATTCCTGTATTTCTCAGCAGAAGTACTCAGAAATTTGATCATTACCATTACCACTCCATAATAATAGCGTTATAAAGATGACTAGCAAAAGGTCAACTATTGCTATTTCTGATATGTTGTGAGAGTGGAGTTTAACATAACACAATACCTTACCTCGTCCCATTGATCAAAGCAAAGCAGTTACTGTAGACTGTTAAGCATTTTAGTACATTTCACATCAGAGTTGTTAGATACATTGTGATTTTTTGTTTATTATTTATTAGCTGGTGCCTGCAACTTCGTCCGCGTAGATTTCGATTATCGCTATCCTGCGGGAACTATACAATTTTCCTGAATAAAAAGTAGCCTATATTATTCCTCAATATTCAAACTATCTTCTTACCAAATTTCATCTAGATTGGTGCAGCGGATTTTCCGTAAAGAGGTAACAAACAGACAGACAGAGAGACAGAGTTACTTTTGCATTTATAATATTAAGTTAGGATTCAGAGACAAACAGTTACATAGGTACAAAAATAACTAAAACAATGAGTACATACAGACCTGTAGTTTCATTCATTAAAAACTAACATGTATGTAAGCAACAAATCAAGTAAATTAATGGTAGGTAGTGATACAATACAATATTGTGATTATTGTATCATAAATGAATTGTAAAGCAAGTGTGTTGAGGTATGTGAGGTTTATTGTGTATGTGTGCAGCGGTGAGCTCACTGGCGTACGAGCGCGTGTGCGTGCTGTTCAACATTGGCGCGCTGCAGAGCATGCTGGCGGCGCAGCAGCCGCTCGACACCGAGGACTCGCTCAAGCTGGCTGCCAAGCTGCTGCAGGTACACTGGCACCCGCCTACAGGACATAACTGAATGTAGACTGACATAGTGAAAGTCAAAGTATTTATTGTGTGATTGATCATCAATCAATTTTTTTTAACATGAAACTACTGTGAGATTCAATCAAGTGAAATAAACGGGTCACTCACGTATGTATGTTAGTCGAGCGAGAATAGCCTGTATGTGTGTAACTACTATGTAGCCCCTCCTCTGGAAGCACGTGTTTTGGCAGTAGCAAAACGAAAAATAAAATCTTTATTTTTTTTGATACGAAACATTGTTACTTTAAGTTATATTTAAGAATCCTCATTCCTAATAATGCTTTTTTTATTCCTTAAATAATCAGCTGTTAGTGATTCCAATGTGGTTCGCTGTTCTAATTAAGTTTTTTAATTCTCTTATGGTTCCGTTTGGCGCAGTTTTATTAGCCTGTCTCAGTATCAGGAAAATGGCTACCATTTTGAACATTCATTTAAATAAAATAATTAACTTCCTCATTTTGAACCAACTTCATTGTGTTCTTCTTTCAATTATTTGAACTAGATTCCGTTACAAATCCTTTTTATTTTATTTTTTCATTTACCCTCCAAAAATAGCCCCCGTATTTCAAATAATTTAATTTACGTTATAGGTCGCGCGGCGAATTAAGATCGCTTGTCAAAAGTGGAAGGGGGATGCGCAGAAGTCAATTCTTAGGCCTATTTGGTTGCGCAGAGGGGTGAGGGGAAGGTGCGCGCTAGCGCCGACACGTTATTGGTAGATCAAGTCGTTCTTCCCCTCCCTCGCTTCGTTCACGCGTCACGTGTCTCTTGGGTACTGTTGCGCACGGATTGTTTTACTGTATTAGTAGTAAGTACGTTATGATGTCGTAGTTAGTGAAAAAATGCCCAAATATAAAGTTTGAACATGGCAAGCTAGAAAAATTGTTATGTTAAAAAGGAAACTAATTAAATCATGGGTAATTTAAAGCACGTAAAAAATACTACCAAGATTCAGAATAAACAAACTAGCTAAATAAGTCACAAGCAAAAACGAGTGTTATATGTAAGGTGATTAAAGGTACAAAAAAATGCGAAATAAGAAAAATATTAAGTGTTTACTTACTTACTTACTTAAATATATTTCAAAGAAATACACTCGAAACTTAACAATTTAGTGCGCAGTTCTACAGATGCGCCAAATTGCCCCCACCAGTTTCGTCGAACGATCTTAATCCACCGCGCTGCCTATACATGTCCGTCTTTGGGTCACCGACTTGTATGTATGTATGTGTACCAAATTTCAACTCAATCGGTCCAGTAGTTTTAGAGCGAATTGGCTGTGACAGACGGACGGACCGACAGACACGCGAATGATCTTATAAGGGTTCCGTTTTTGCCATTGAGGTATGGAATCTTTGTTGATCCAATAGCGACGTGAATAACCAGCATCTGTCATGTATCGCATGTACCTTTGGGCTGCAGACTGGCCTAAGTTGCTCCCGTAACAGTAGACCTTTTCGATTGACTAACGCAGTGAGGATGGCGTTCACTGTCTTTCTAAACTTATTTGAAAAGACGAAAGTTTCGAGTTGCATGAGAAGCGTCTAGTGACGTCCCGCTGTGTGCGCAGCAAGCGGCGGGCGTGTTCCTGGAGCTGAAGACTTCGGTGCTGGCGGCCGTGCACCAGGAGCCCACGCCCGACCTGCAGCCCGACACGCTGCACGCGCTGCACGCGCTGATGCTCGCGCAGGCGCAGGAGGTCATCGCCTACAAGTGCATCCGCGGTCAGTACACACACACGCAGCATTATAGTAGTTTATGCCACTACTACATAATGAGGGTCCTTAAAACACGAGTGTGTTTTTATGAAACGAAGCGAAGCTGAGTTTCATAATAGGATCACACGAGTGTTTTAAGGCCTAATTATGTGGTGTTGCATATATTACTTTATCTACACACATATTTGACATATTATAAGTACTCTAAGATGGGTTCAGAAGCCGAAGGCATATATCATACCCATAGCTGTCACGAATTTGACTGTTTTTTTTAATCATAGACAAACATACCGACCTGACGTTTCGTAAACTGTTTTTTTTTTATTGTAAAAAAATATATCACATTATTATTTATACACGTCGGACTGAACTCGACTTATATACGTGAGTGATTCGTTTTATTTCACTATGTTTGTAAATTACGTTGGTTTTCAAATTTGAAACATCGAATTCGATATCGAAAAGTCATTACGACATCGAATTCGATGTCGTGATGACTATTACTTTACTGCTGGGGTGGTGGTTGGCGTTATCTACACACATATCATAAGTCCTCTATAGTGCGTTCAGAAACCGGAGAAAATGACCAGCATTGCAGCACGACGACGCCTTCGCCGCCAGCCCCAGCACCACCACCACCCCAGCAGTAAAGTAATAGTCATCACGACATCGAATTCGATGTCGTAATGACTTTTCGATATCGTATTCGACGTATCGAATTTGACAACCAACGTAATTTACAATCATAGTGAAATAAAACGGATCACTCACGTATATAAGTCGAGTTCAGTCCGACATGTATAATTAATATTGTGATATTTATTTATTTTCCAAAAAAAAAAAAACAGTTTACGAAACGTCAGCTCCGTATGTTTGTCTATGATTTAAAAAAAACGTTCAAATTCGTGACAGGTATGGGTGTGATATATGCCTTCGGCTTCTGAACCCATCTTAGAGTTCTTATAATATGTGTGTAGATAAAGTAATGTATGCAACTCCACATAATTAGGCCTTAAAACACTCATGTGATCCTATTATGAAACTCAGCTTCGCCTCGTTTCATAAAAACACACTAGTGTTTTAAGGACCCTCATTATGTAGCAGTTGCATAAACTACTATAGTAGGATTAATAATTAATTTAATATTAATTTTAATTATATTAATCACTAGCTGTTACCTGCGACTTCGTCCGCGTAGATTTAGGTTATCGCTATCCCGCGGGATCTACAATTTTCCCGAATAAAAAATAGCCTATGTTATTCCTCAATATTCAAACTATCTTCTTACCAAATTTCATCTAGATTGGTGCAGCGGTTTTTCCGTGAAGAGGTAACAAACAGACAGACAGACAGAGAGACAAGAGTTACTTTCGCATATTTTGCCCTATGTATGTATCTATATTTATGAATATTATGGTGTGTCTAAATTTATGCGTTGAGGACATAATATTGCACCTGCTGCTTATATATATTTATCTTTCACACAACTTATACATATTTATGCACCTTTTGACGTTCCATAATTTATGATCTTAATGATGACGTAATTTTTTGAGATTTTGTGGTGTATATATATCTTTGCCCTTGACTGTCCCACTGTCACCAAATCATGATCTGATGATGGGATCTCAGGGAAATCGAGGGCAACCCTCAAATTTTATAGGCACGTATCAAGTATTTGCGTCCGATAGTCATCATCTCATGTTGATGAGCTGATGATGGAAGGTACAACTCCTTAACGGTTAGGAGTTGGAGGTTAATTCTGAAAATGTTAAATCAACGTAAAATTGTGAAATAAAAATCTTGTAACAAAAAAGTAAAACCGCCTTCAAAAAAAAAACCTTAGAAAAAAAAACGTAAAATAATTCTCTAAAATATTGATAAATAAATAAAATAAAATAAAATGCGTTTATTTCGGACAACAAGAAACTAAAGCCTAAAGTTTTATGGCCTAGCACTAAGCAGCAGAAATATGAAGTCGGTGCTTCATTCAAAGAATATTCCGCTCGCACCGCACCGACTTCATATTTCTGCTGCTTAGTGCTAGGCCATAAAACTTTAGGCTTTAGTTTCTTGTTGTCCGAAATAAACGCATTTTATTTTATTTCATTTATTTATCGTTATTTTAGAGGATTATTTTACGTTTCTTTTCTAAGGTTTTTTTTTTTTGAAGGCGGTTTTACTTTTTTGTTAAAGGATTTTTATTTCACAATTTTACGTTGATTTAATATTTTTCAAATCCAAGATTTTTGTTAAAAAGACACAGTTTTTTGTTAAAAACCGACATGGATCTTATTTTCGTAATCAGTCATCCTGACAACCTAAGAAATGACACCTGTATCGATTTTTTACAAAAAAATATGGCCGCCTTCTTAGATTTCAAAATGGGTATCGTTTTCGTAATCAGCGCTCCTGGAAACCTAGAAAACGACACCCATATCGATTTTTAAGAAAAATAAATGTCCGCCATCTTGGACTTGAAAACGAATGTCATTTTCGTAATCAGCGCCCCCGGAAACCTAGAAAACGACATCAATGTCGATTTTTCAAGAAAAAATTACGTCCGCCATC
>CAVNVB010000224.1:0-82500 GCA_963691665.1 Clepsis dumicolana
CAGCACCGCGCCGTTATCATACAACACCTCGCCGATCACAGCACAACAGAACTGACTCTACACAACCATGAAATAAACACGTTTCTATACGAACACGACGAGTAGCGAACTTTGGATATCGGTACGCGTGAGCTCGAGCTTCCGAGCCGAGAGATCGACGACAGTGGTCGTCGCGGCGAGGGTAATGCGTGTGTCGCGTGCGGCGCGCGGCGCGGACTGCCGCCGGCCCCCGCCCCCGCCCCGCCCCGCCCGCCGCGCCGCCGCCGCCGTCGCCGCGGAGTCTGCGGCGTGTCCTCCGGTACATTCATCTCCGCGATCCCATCTCGCCGCCGCCGCCTCGCGTACCCTCCGCGACTAACTACATTATCATTTTAACCGTAAGAGTGCTCGATAGCGGACAAGGAAATACCACCTAAAACATAAGTAAAAACCGGGCAAGAGCGTGTCGGACGCGCCCAGGATAGGGTTCCTAAGCCATTACGAAAACGGCCTGGCATAGATACCTAGTTTAAAGGTATTTTCATCACACCTATACGAAACCAGCATTAGCAGAGCCCTACTCCAAAGCAAACTGTACGCACTGTGGGGTCAATTTATATCGGTTTTTGACATAGACACACATAATTAACTATTACTCCCAAACCTGTAAAGCCTGCTTATCTCTAATAGTTTTCCTTTTAAATTCACTATATGCACTACTGCTCTGATTTTTTACACATTTCCAAATATAACAGTTTCTCTGATAGAGAATACGTATGCAAAATTACAGCTTGCACCATAGTCTCTGAGCTATGCCGCGGACAGACAGACAGACAGACAGACAGACAGACGGACATGACGAAACTATAAGGGTTCCTTTTTGCCATTTTGGCTTCGGAACCCTAAAAAGCCGACCAAGTGCGAGACGGACTGGTGCATCGAGGGTTCCGTACAAATTTTTAGGTATGTAAACAGTAAAAGCAGTTTACAATGACATTAAATCTAAGCTAAAACTAAATAAACTAAACCTTAAAACTAAATGCAAATGATGTGTTCACCTATAATTGGGGTGCATACGCAACAAATACCTGTAACCATTATTGTAAATGTAACAATGTTATGTATGTACTATGTTGGTGTCCCGAATAAAAGAATAAATAAATTAAATCTAAATAAGGCCCCCGTGGCATGGTGCCCAAAAGGCTGGCAGCGTTGCCTCGCTGAATAGCGATGCTGATTCTTTGAGACAGAAAACTGCCAGCCCTTTGGTCTCAAGTTGCATCAACTAAGCGCTTTTGCAACTCTGAAATAAGTAAATAGTTTGTTTATTACGGGAACCGAGTCCAATTTTTTTTCCCGCTTTTGCTCAGTGTTTTTTTATGTTGTCCATTTAGCAGAGAGAGCTCTGCTAACACTCAACTGGAGCAGGGGCTCCTTGGAAGATGTACGCAGTGTGAGGTCATTTTATATTGGTCTGTGACTGTGACATATACAGACAGACATAAAAAAATCAAGATTTTCAGATTTTTCTGAGTGATTATGCAATAAGAGCTACTTACCTTCATACCAAATTTCAAGTTCCTAGGCCACGGACCTAAATGTTTCCATAGAAAACCATTATTTATATTTATTGATTTATGTATACCTACTTACCCTATAATATCTCTCTTGATGTACATAGTGTACCGTCGTTTTTGCAATTTAGAAGAGCGAGAGTGGCTACAAGCCTCACTTCCAGTCAGACTAGGCATCAGGTCAATTTCTGGTGTTGCTCTGCCCGCGTTCCTGTCCTCGACGCATAGTTCACAAGTTTTCTTCTATGAACAAAGTCGACGTAACCTTTTTGAATGAAGCCAAGAACGCGTGGCTGTTAGGTACCCCAAACACAGAGTTCCCCAAAACCACTTCATCACAGAGGCTGTGGGACGGGCCGCTCTGCGAGCAAGTACGGAAACAACTTATTCAAACGTGCTTAAGCTCCGCAGATCGAGCCCGTCTCTTAGCCGTAGCTGAGTGGGAATCTGGTTTGTGGCTTCAGGCTCTCCCTTCACCACACACTGGTACCTTAATAGATTGTTCCGCATTTAGGATTGCAGCATCACTCCGCTTGGGCGCCTCATGCTGTGCTCCACACCGCTGCCAGTGTGGTGCTCCTGTTGATCGGCTCGGTCACCACGGTTTGTCATGTTCCAAAAGTGCAGGAAGAATTCCCCGTCACTCCAGCCTTAATGACATCATCCGTCGGGCTATTACTACCGCCCATTGTGCGGCCATTCTAGAACCATGTGGCCTCATGCGTGACGATGGTAAAAGACCTGACGGAATGACTCTGGTGCCGTGGAAGTGTGGACGGCCTTTGGTGTGGGACGCCTCGTGCGTAGACACCCTTGCGCTGCCTTGGACTAGCAATAAGGCTGGCGCAGCGGTGGAATCCGCGGAGACCCTTAAAAGGCGCAAATATATAGTACCCTCGACAGCGGGTACATATTTGAACCTTTTGGTATCGAAACATTGGTTGGGCGCCTGGTCAGCGAAACAAGTAACCAAAATGCTGGTCTATATTTGGCTCAAAGGCCATTCAACGTGGCAATACCGCCAGCATTTTGGGTACGTTGCCCACTGGAAGTGGTTTATTTTTAGATCTATAATTTTTAAGTTACTTTTAGATATTTACATTTTAGTTTATAGCATAACGTGTACTTAATTCTTTTATTATTAAATATAATTAAATATAATATACCTAATATTTTTTATGAAATAGGTAATTAATTAAAATTGTGAATCTCTTTTCAGTAGTTTGTATGAAACGAACTGAGTTTGTATTGATATTTCGGGTACACAATATAAATACGAAAAACTTTAACTCCAAAGTATCATTAATCATTACCCAATTTTTAGTACCTGTTCCGAACGCTAAGTTCCGCGTTGTTTTGAATTATTTTTAAATGAAGTTTTAGTTCCGAAAAATAAAATTCTCCGGAAAAATGAAAATTCGGGCTAATGGTACCTATTTTCGGAATTATGAGTTATTGGAGTCTTCTAGAGACAGTGTTATATTTGGAAATGACGAGTAATAGTTGACCAACGTATTTATGTTTGTCTATATATGTCAGTAACTGATATAGACAAACATAAATGAACAATAAATGAGTCCATACTGTGTACAGGAGTACTGCTCTGCTAACACAGGACAATATAAAACAGTCGGCAGGTAGTGGGAAAAATCTTCGATACTTGATTCCCGTGATATACCTGTTTACATATCAACAAATTTTGTACGGAACCTTCAGGGCACGACTCCGACTCGCACTTTATGGTTCCGTAGCCAAAATGGCAAAAACGGAACCCTTATAGTTTCGTCATGTCCGTCCGTCCGTCCGTCCGTCCGTCCGTCCATCCGTCCGTCCGTCCATCCGTATGTCACAGGCATTTTTTAGGCATTTACCGTTTTTTAGTTATTGCCGAAAACTGCTCTTGATTCTCCATAAAAGGAGTAAGTGCCGCTCTTGAAGTAACGCTCTTTTAATCGGTACTTACTGCATTTCTTTGTAGTAACGGTTACGAACGCGACTCGTACACTAGGCATGGCCCGACATGCCCTTGCTTGCCCGGTTTTTACACGACTGCCCAAAGAAAAAGAGTGTATTGTTTTCAGGGTTCATGTAAGTATGTATGTATGTATGTATGTATGTAAATTATGTGAGTTTCTTTATTCCACTGAAACTCGGGAACGGCTTAGGCGATTTTGAGGATTCGTATATCATTAGATTCCTTATGCCAGCCCGAGAGCTATAGGCTAGGTCACGTTTCATAAAATTACTCCATGTAGACAAGCGGACCCCCGCAAAGGATATGAAGAAAAAAAAAAGTGGTCTAGTGACAATGAAAATGATATCATCGTCTAGAGCTCAGCTAGCCAGTTCTGAAAATATATAACACTTATACTATTTTCGTTAAGGGTTGTGAGAAAAGTGAAAAAAAAAACTAATAATAATTTTATAGGAAATCAAATTTGTAAATGAAGTCGGTGATGTCTATAAATCTGGCGGTTGAAATGTCAGGATATTACCGAATTCCTATAGGAATATACAAAAATTCAAATTTTCCAGTGTTAGCAAAGCTCTACTCCTAAGCAAACTGTTCGCAGTGTGGGGTCATTTTATATTGGTTACTGACATGGACAACCATAAACAAGTTGGTGAACTATTTATTCGTAAATGAATCTGTAAAACCTACTTATCTGTGATAGTTTTAATATTAATTTCGTTACTGCTCTAAACTGCTCTCGTAGAGAGGGGAGACATAAACTTGACTCCAACATAAATGAGCACTTCAAAGCTAACTATTTCGCAAAGGAATCCCCCAATCGAAAAATGACCTGGGAACACTCATAGTATTTTTAGAAGACTGATCCATCTGTCGCAAACTCCTTGCTAGTTTTCATAATACAATGTTTTTTTATTCTTTTTTTGTACTTTTGTTTTAATATTTTTTTGTCATGTCTTGTCAGTAGTGCTAGTGGTTGGTTTGTGTTATTCCTTTTGTCTTTTTATTTGCTTATTAAACCACTTTTCAACTAGTTATCATCTTTCATTCATTCAATATACAGTCCACACTTTCGTCCGTTTCATTTTGGTCCATCTCCCGTCATTTTCCAGTGTAATTATTTTTTCGTATTGACATTTTTGTAAAATTCGTACTATTATTTGTCATTTATATGATCACCCGCAGTAAAAGCAAAGCCATGCCTATCATTCGTTCACCTAATATAGCGCCTAGCGCACCCGTCGTGGAGCCTAGTCAGTCGACTCATGTTCCGCAGCAAAGCAGCTCAGGTCTGCAGGTTAGTAAGGCCCCTAGCGCACATACCGCTCATACAAGGTCTTCGCGTTCATCGGTAACGGTGAGGGCACAAAAGGCCGCGGTCGAAGCGCTCGCCTTACGCCGGCAGCTGGGGCGCGAACAAGAGCTCGCTGCGCGGGAGCGCGGGCGCGAACAAGAGCTCGCTGCGCGGGAGCGCGAGCGCGAGCTACAACTTGCAGCGCTACAGCAGCAGGTCGAGCAAAGTGAGCTGGTCGCCGAGCTCGCCGCCATCGACGCCGAAGCTGGCAGTCAGACTGGAAGTCACGTCTCAAGCAAGGTGAGCATTGAGCGCACACACAAATGGATAGAACACCATCGCAACCATAACGAACTCATCAATGTTGATAAAGGCACTCCTGTAGTTGGGTGTGAATACTATTCCTCTACTCCATCTCCAGACCTTAGCCTGGTTCTAAAGCCGGCAGCTGCTCGGGCGACTACACCCTTTATTAACGACCACTGTCAACAAATGCAGCATCACGAGACTGCCAAAGTGTCTGAGGCGGCCGGCATAACGCCGCCGCTCTTCCCTGCAGACCTACGGCAACACACCACTCTCTTGCAAGCTGTGGCCGACACCGCCGCAGCCGCCAAGGCGCTCGCCAGCGCCCCCAGTGTTAAAAAACTAGAATTGTTTTCTTTTTCTGGTAACACGTTACAATGGCTACCATTCAAACGAACCTACGACGTTACTAAAATCAATTTTTCTGCTCTAGAGAACGTAAACCGACTGCAAAATGCAGTCCGCGGCCCCGCGCGGGAGGCCGTCGCGGCGCTGCTGATGTCGGCGGAGGACCCGGAGGTAGTCATGCGCGCACTTGAGGACAACTTCGCGCGCCCCGAGCTCATCGTATTCAAGGAAGTTTCTAGTTTGAAGAACCTTCCACGTTTGGGTAACGATCTCAAAGAACTTGGAACTATCTCTAACCGGGTATGTAACTCCATTACCACAATAAAACTTCTCAAACAAATAGAGTATTTATACTCACCGGAATTATTTCACGCAGTGCTAGCTAAATTAAATCCTACTACAAAAATAAGATGGACTGATTTTGCTAAGTTGGACACTACTCTACGTCCTAAACTCGAAATTTTGTCCGATTTTCTGAAAGGTGAGCTAGACCAGCATTTAAAGTATGGTCTGTCACCGGAAGCTAGTTCGGGTCAAAACTATCAAAATTTTCCTCTTGAAAAACAATTAAAACGGGAACACGTAAATGCAGCTACACATTCGCAAAGTAGTATAAATAAACAAGAGTGTTCCTTCTGTAAAAAAGAACACAATATAAAGTCATGTACTGAGTTCAAGTCTTTGAGTGTTGACGACAGATGGCAATGGTTACGTGAAGCAAAAGTGTGCTACCGTTGTTTAAGGAGTGTGTCACATCAATGGAAAACATGCAAAGTAAATCCGTGTGGCGTTGACGGATGCTCATTCCGGCACCACTCGCTTCTTCATAAAAAACCAACCGTGAATTTGGTCAACACATTCGACACAGAAAACACACAGTGTAGCATTTCTACAGTAATAAGTGGTCAAAATACACACCCAAATTCAAATGTTTCGGTACCGACAGAGGAAAAAGTGATTGTGTCTTCTACTTCTACTCAGTTTAAACAACCAGACACTATTTTAGCCCTCCGTCCTCGAGCCTACTTGAAGATCATCCCTGTCACCGTGGCCGGCCTGGCGGGAGCATGCGACGCGTACGCGCTGCTGGACGACGGAAGCACGGCCACGTTGATTGACTCGGTTGTTGCTGCACGGATAGGGGCCTCCGGGCCACAACAGGTTATAACCGTAAACGGTATTGGCGGACTACAACGAAAAACTACAGTGTCGTACGTTGATTTTTATATTAAAGGTAGGCACACACAAGAAACATTTTTGATAAAAAACGCTAAGGCTATGGAGTCTCTCTCTTTACGCCCACAAACAATAAAGCGTGAAACTGTAGAGTCTTTTTCGCACCTTAGCGATCTGGTTGACGCATTAACATACGACGATGCGACTCCAACCATTTTAATTGGAGCCGAACATTGGCATTTATCTATTAACCGTGACGTTCGTATTGGTAAAAGGAACGATCCTGTAGCTTGTTTGACAGCACTAGGCTGGACTTTATACGGCGTTGCCTCTAGCAAAACAAAATTAATAGAGTTCGTCAATCACGGTACTTTGATTGAAACAGCAACACAAGAAAGTTTAGAGTTCCTTATTAAAGAACAGTACAAAATAGATTCGTTGGGTATTTCTAAAACAGAAACGCTGCATAGTAAGCAGGATCAGCGTGCTGTAGATATTGTCGAATCCACTTCACGGCGCTTACCCACCGGCCGTTTTGAGGTAGGCATGCCATGGCGTGATGATATTCAGCGCGTTCCTGACAGCTACCCTCAAGCGATGTCACGTTTTTTAAGTCTAGAGAGACGCATGTGTAAGGACGCTAGATTTGCTTCGGCTTACGACACATTTATGACCAATATGGTAAATAAAGGTTACGCGGAAGAGTGTGCTTCTGAGACGTATTACGCCAATCATAAACAAGATAGCAATAACGAGACAATTCGCCTCTATCTACCTCATTTTGGCGTGTACCATCCTCAGAAGAACAAACTTCGCGTTGTTCATGACGCCGCGGCCAGGACTGAGGGAGTCAGTCTGAATTCTTTACTCCTTTCTGGTCCTGACCTGCTACAACCGTTGCTAAAAGTTTTATTTTGTTTCCGGGAGGGACGCATCGGCATAACGGCTGACATTAAAGAAATGTTTCCCCAGGTACGGATTAGGGAGCAGGATAGGGACGCACTTAGATATCTGTGGAGACCGGAAAAAACACAGCCTTTAAAGGAATTCAGGATGACAGCTGTCATTTTTGGGGCTTGCTGTAGTCCTTTTATAGCGCAATTTATTAAAAATAAAAATGCTCTAGAACATAAAAGCTCGTATCCTAAAGCCGTGGACGCCATTTTGCTAAATCATTATATGGATGATTATATAGACTCACTTGACGTTATTGACGAAGCAGCCAAGCTAGCAGCGGACATTATTACTGTCCACAGCGCCGCTTGCTTTGAAATGCGAGGATGGATTTCCAATGAGCCTGCAGCATTAAATCTCGTTCCAGTCGATCTACGAGCCACTCAGTCATTAGAAATTGATCTTGGCAACTCCTCTAACAACGTCCGAGCGCTAGGTATAGCTTGGAATCCCACCACTGATAACTTAGGCTTTAGGACAGGTCTATCTGAAACTATTCCTATCCCTCTTACTAAACGTAAAGTGCTGTCACACCTTATGCGCGTGTATGACCCTTTGGGTCTGCTAGGGCCTATTATTGTAAAAGGTCGAATTTTATTTCAACAGGCGTGGAGATTAAACTTTGATTGGGATACTGAACTGCCACAGTCAGAAGCATCAAAGTGGTTGGCTTGGTTCAACGAGCTATCAACGGTTTCTTCCTTGAAAATTCCTCGTTGGTATTCAAAAGGCTCTGAGCCATCCTTCAGAGAGTTGCACGTTTTTGCAGATGCAAGCGAGCTTGCCTATGCCTGCGTTGCCTATTGGCGTTTGGTTTACTCCGACGGCAGCATCAAGCTCACTCTCATCTCGAGCAAGGCAAGAGTCTCTCCTTTAAGACCAACATCAATTCCGCGCTTGGAACTTCAAGCTGCTTTGATCGCTTCTCGACTTGCACTTACCATCAAGGACAGCCATCGCAAAAAACCGAAACGCATATTCCTTTGGACAGACTCGATGACTGTCCTCCAATGGTTGCGCAGTGACGCGCGCTCGTTTAAGCCTTTTGTTGCCCACCGGTTAGGCGAAATTATGGAAAATTCTTCCCTCCAAGATTGGCGGTGGGTACCAACGGACTTAAACGTAGCCGATGATGCGACGAGGATGCATTCCATTGAGCTCGACCTCACACATAGATGGTTTTCAGGGCCATCCTTTCTTTTTAAGTCCTCGGAGGACTGGCCTAAAGAGCCCACTATTACCACACCAGTTCGCGAAGAACTTAAATGTCATCCGAACGAATCGGTGGGGCTAACTTCGCTTGATTTACCTTTACCTACTCCGGTAACTGTAAATTTCGATCGATTTAGTGACTGGTTGCGCTTGTTACGTACCACAGCTCGTGTACATCAAGCTGCAGCATTTTTTGGCAAAACTTTGGCTTCTTATCGAAATTCCGTTTCAAATGTCAGAGCTTGTCATTCCAGGCACCCACCAACGTCAACTACCCTGGTACCACTAACCGCCGATGTCATTAAAGCCGCTGAAAGGCACATTCTACAACGAACTCAACTGGACAGCTTCTCGGAAGAATACCAATGTATTCTGAACTCCACGGCGATCTCACGGAAGAGTCGACTTACCAAACTATCACCTATGATAGGAGACGACAAGTTACTGCATCTAGCGGGAAGAATCAAAGCCGTAGAAGGCATCGATCCTGACACACGCTTTCCGATCTTGCTTGACGGTCGCCACCCAGCGGTACATCTATTGGTGAAGTTCTACCACCGACAGGCTGGCCACGCAAACCATGAGTCGGTGATCAATGAAATAAGGCAGCGGTTCTGGCTTCTGAGACTAAGAGATACAGTTCGAACCATAGCGTCAAGCTGTTTGTTCTGCAGGATTAGAAAAACTCTTCCTATGAACCCTGCCACTGGAGATCTTCCAAAGCAAAGATTGGCTCACCACCAACGGCCATTCACTTATACCGGCGTGGACTACTTCGGGCCTATCACAGTGACTATTGGGCGTCGCCATGAAAAGCGATATGTGGCCCTTTTTACTTGCCTTACATCGCGAGCTCTCCATCTTGAATTAGTGCACAGTCTTTCTGCTGATTCGGCGATTATGGGACTGAGGAGGTTTATTGCCAGACACGGGACACCACACACCATTTATTCAGACAATGGGACGGCCTTCGTTGGGGCCAACCGTATCCTCAAAGAATTTTACGCTCCAGAAGTTGAAGAGTTTGTGGGTACTAAAGGAATCACTTGGAGCTTCATTCCAGCCGCAGCTCCCAGCTTTGGTGGCTGTTGGGAACGACTGGTGCGCGCCGTAAAAGTGGCACTGAAAGCCACCCTGAACGAACGCTCGCCGAAAGAAGAGACCTTGGTGACACTCCTGGCCGAAGCAGAAGCCATCGTAAACTCACGCCCATTAACACACGTGTCGACCAATCCTGACGATCCTACCACGTTGACACCTTTCCATTTCCTGATCGGGTCGTCATCACCTCAAAACGTCCCTGCAGGTCTAGACGATAGTGACTTGAGCCGACGTGCTGAATGGAGGAAAGTTTTAAGGCTCGCTGACCATTTCTGGAACCGCTGGGTGCGCGAAGTCCTTCCTACTATGCAGCCACGAGACCAATCCACAGGTCACAAAGGACAAGACCTCAAGATTGGGGATGTCGTTATAATTGTCGACGAGACCTTACCACGTGGGAGCTGGCCACGAGGCCGCATTGTGAAAACGTATCCAGGAAGAGATGGTATAACTAGGGTGGTCGACGTTGCCACAGCAGGAGGTATACTGCGCCGCCCCCTCAAGAAACTGGTGAAGCTGGCCACATGAGGTCTTTGCCTGACCTTGGTCCGCGGATCTAGTAGGTGCAATGCTGCACGAGGGGCAGGATGTCGCAAACTCCTTGCTAGTTTTCATAATACAATGTTTTTTTATTCTTTTTTTGTACTTTTGTTTTAATATTTTTTTGTCATGTCTTGTCAGTAGTGCTAGTGGTTGGTTTGTGTTATTCCTTTTGTCTTTTTATTTGCTTATTAAACCACTTTTCAACTAGTTTTCATCTTTCATTCATTCAATATACAGTCCACACTTTCGTCCGTTTCACCATCGATACTCCACATTTTGGGGTAGACGAAAAAAAAACCGCACTTCACGTGTAGGGAAGGTACCTACACACTAAAAAGATTTTTCAAAATTGTATTCTACCACCTTATCGGCCTAATTAATATTGTATTATGTATATCCCTGCAAAATTACAGCTTTCTTGTACCAAAAGTCTCTGAGCTAAGTTGCGGATGGACAGACAAACAGACAGACGAGCATGACGAAACTTTAAGGGTTCGGGTTTTGCCATTTTGGCTACGGAGCCCTAAAAAGTTTGTTTCCAAACCCTTCAATACCTATAGGCTTATGCTATTATAGGGTTCTTCCAGTTATCCTAGAAACATAATTAAAATTTGGCATAAAGGTAGCTCTTATAACAGAACCAGTAAAATAAGTCTGAAAATCTTATTTTTTATGTCTGTCTGTTTACGTTAATGACCATTATAAAGTGACCCCACACTGCATACATGTTGCTTATTAGTAGGGCTCTGCTAACACTTGACAATTTAAAACATTCGGGAAAAACAGGAAAAATTTTCAAGACTCGCTTCTCGTGATAGACGAATTATTTGCATACCTACAAATTTGTACATGTTGTGCCTACTCTCATAATAATCGGAGGCTCAGCGCTCGAAGTTGTAGACGACTATGTCTACCTAAATAGGACAAACGGACCAGTCAGGTAGGTCCAACTTCGAGAAAGAGTCGCGTCAGACTCGGCTGGGCAGCGCTTGCGAAACTTCGCAGTGTCTTTTCGTCCAAATTACCGCAGTGTTTGAAGTCGCAAGTCTTTTAACAGTGTGTGTTGCCAGTGATGACTTACGGATATGAGACGTAAGTGCTAAGGCTAACGATGGGCCTAATAAGGAAGCTCAAAGTCACTCAGAGGGCGATAGAAAGGGCTATGCTCGGGGTTTCTCTGCGGGATAGAATCAGAAATGATGATATTATCTGCAGTAGAACTAAGTTTACTGATGGCCCATGGGGTCAGAAGGTTTTCAAATGGCGTCCACGGACCGGGAGACGAACTGTCAGTAGGCTTCCAACAAGATGGAGCGACGACCTGGTAAAGATCGCGGGACCGCGGTGGATGCAGAAAGCACTAGACCGGTCTGAGTGGACATTTGTGCGGAAGCCTCGGTGCGCAAGTCAGACTCTCACTTGTACTGTTTTTTTTTATTAAACCATACGCCCTTTTCAAAGTCAGACGAGGTGGTTGTCGTCATTGGCAAAAAGTGGTATCACAAAAAACAGTGATATAAAAAATAATAATTAAAAAATTAAAAACACGACTGCATCATCTTAAGTCGAACTGAAAAGTAAAAAATAAAATTTAAACTACTACGTACCTATTCCTAGCCTAACTATTGTACCCGACTGCAATAAACTGGCTGTTAGGGCCTTTGTTAGATTTTTGCAGTCGGGTGCCATATTATTCTATTTGTAATCCCTTGCCTGCTGTACCGCCTTAAAAAAAAAGCCTAGAAAAAAAACGTAAAATAATAATGAATAAATAAAATAAAGGTTAATAAATAATAGGTGGCTGGCAAGAGCTGGATGAGAGTGGCCGAGGATCGTGCTCAGTGGCGGGCCATGGGAGAGGCCTATGTCCAGCAGTGGACGAACATAGGCTGATGATGATGATGATGAAATAAAATAAAATAAAATGCATTTATTTCGGACAACAGAAACTCAAGCCTAAAGTTTTATGGCCTAGCACTAAGTAGCAGAAATATTGTGAAGTCGATATGCTTCATTCAAAGAATATTCCGCTCGCACCGCACCGACTTCATATTTCTGTGACGCCGTGCTAGGCCATAAAACTTTACGCTTGAGTTTCTGTTGTCCGAAATAAATGCATTTTATTTTATTTTATTTTATTTATTTATTATTATTTTAGAGGATTATTTTACGTTTTTTTTCTAAGGTTTTTTTTTAAATAATCGTTTTATAAGCAAACTGATCGATTTCCTAAAAAATGTATTATACACGATTGTTGCTTATTTATTAGCGCTAACGAACCTGTTGGCGCTAATGTGTGTAAATGAAACAAAGAGTTCGCAATTAGTCTGTTTCCGCGACGGCAGCGCAGGAAGAGGTCGCGCCATACTAACGCGTTCAGGACTACATGTAAGAGAAGTCGAATCTTATTTAGTAATTTACTCAATAATTATGGCAAATGAACTAATGTTATGGTTTTTAAACTATTGTTTATAGTTTTCGGCACGACTTCTTTTCCAAGCCAAAAATATGTAAAGAGTACCCACTCTTTACATATTTTTGGCTTGGAAATACGTTTATAATGGAAAATAAAATACAGCGGCGATAGGCGCCATTTGCTATGGATTTTTTCAACAAACGCTTAATTTTTAACAGAAACTTCAGGACCTACCGAATTGCAGTTTCCATAGAAACCCTTATTTTGTCAAGTGGTTTAAATATTGAGATGAAATCATATACTTAATTACTTGCTAGCTATGTGATTTTGGTTTTGTACCGAGGTTGTAATATAAATTTATAATGAAAATAGAACTGTATCCTATTATTTTTATGGATCAGAATTAGATTTTACAACAATCCAAATTAAGCCTTTTTACCGATGGTGGGATCACATAAACCTCGGTAATAGAATGTATGGGAATTTATTACCGACCCATTCAAATATTTGTTTTGGTCGGTGATAGGTTCTGTAGTGTGTGTCTATGCTTAAATTGTCTATGATTTCCTTTTCCGTCATACTTGTCAACTAATCATTCATAACAATGTACTATGAATTTTAGTAGAATAAAGCCAAGTTTTCCGTTGGCATCTCTGGTTTAATTGTATCAGGTTCCTAAAGAAGTATCCATTACCGAGTGACATTTCAGTCTTCTATTCAAATATGTCACATTTATTTAGTTCAAAATTAACACATATGCAAACGACCAAGAGCGGATTTGAAGTAGGTTGCTATTTCTAGATTAATATAGATAGTTTTTCTTTCAGAATTAATGAATGAATTAGAAAAACTCAAGCGACATAAATGTCATATGTATGTACGTTGACGCGATTTATATTACTGTTTTTTATGCAACTAAAATGATAGCTGTAGGTAGATATTTGACTTCATAAATTAAAATGGTTGACTTATTTACACAAATAAAAGTAAAACCGCCTTAAAACAAAATAAATAAATATATTATATAATAATACCTATTCTTTGAATGAAGCACCGACTTCATATTTATGGTTGGCCATAAAACTGATGGCTTTAGAGGATTATTATTATTTTTTTGTTGGAAGGCGGTTTTACTTTTTTCTTTTAAGATTTTTTATTTCACAATTTCAAGTTACGTTAATATTTAAAGATTTGTCCTCCAACTCCTAACCGTTAAGGAGTTGTACCTTCCATCATCACCTCATCAACACGAGATGATGACTACTTGACGTAAATAATTGAAAAGCTTTAAAAAATATATATAAAACACGGGCTAGGGCTACCTGCCTATAAAATTTAAGGGTTGCCTTCGATTTCCCTGGTATCCCATAATCAGATCCTGACTTGGTGCCAATGGGACCAACTACAAAGTACACCCTTTCAAACGAAACAGAATTTTTATCTTGAAATCGGTAAGCCCTCTTCGAATAATCGGGAAACATTCATAAAAAAAAAAAAAAAACATTTCGACAAATTGCGAACACCCTTCTCTTTTTTTTTTTTTTAATGGCACATGTATTGATATAGAAGGATAAACAGTTTCAAATAGCAGGCAATAGCGTATTTTACTTATATAAAGCTCAAAGGTTTCTCAGATCAATCAGAAATATGAAATTTAGTATATTTTCCTTGTTTTATGCAAAATTTTTAGTTAATTACTAACTAAATAATTAAAAACTGATGACCATGAATGACAACACAGGTGAATGTGCTGTTAAAATGTGTGGAATAAATACCTCCATAATATAAAAACTATTTGAGTAAGAAAAACCAAAAGAATCAGCTTATATTTAAAGGAATGAGTTAAACACCTACCGACCGAGGTGATGTAGCCAAGCGTTTGACTGGTGGGTTGAAAATGCTGGCACTAGTCATAAAACTTTATAATAAGACTGAATAAATAAAAAATATAAGCAACAAAAATTTTAATAAAAGTTTTAAATAAAATTTTTTTTTAACCTAGCCGTACCGAAACTACAATTAGTAAATTACTCAAAAATCAACATTAGTAAATTACCATAAAACAGGACATTACCTAACCTAAAACTCGTGAAACTACATTATCTAAACCTAACCTTATTAAACCTAACCTATGCGGACTTAAGGTTTGATAACCTACACTATCTAAACCTCACCTTATTAAACCTAACCAATACGGACTTAGGGTTTGTTAACCTACACTATCTAAACCTCACCTTATTAAACCTAACCAATGCGGACTTAGGGTTTGTTAACCTACACTATCTAAACCTCACCTTATTAAACCTAACCAATGCGGACTTAGGGTTTGTTAACCTACACTATCTAAACCTCACCTTATTAAACCTAACCAATGCGGACTTAGGGTTTGTTAACCTACACTATCTAAACCTCACCTTATTAAACCTAACCTATGCGGACTTAGGGTTTGTTAACCTACACTATCTAAACCTCACCTTATTAAACCTAACCTATGCGGACTTAGGGTTTGTTAACCTACACTATCTAAACCTCACCTTATTAAACCTAACTAATGCGGACTTAGGGTTTGTTAACCTACACTATCTAAACCTCACCTTATCAAACATGACCAATGCGGACTTAAGGTTTGTTAACCGACACTATCTAAACCTCACCTTATCAAACATGACCAATGCGGACTTAAGGTTTGTTAACCTACACTATCTAAACCTCACCTTATCAAACATGACCAATGCGGACTTAAGGTTTGTTAACCGACACTATCTAAACCTCACCTTATCAAACATGACCAATGCGGACTTAAGGTTTGTTAACCTACACTATCTAAACCTCACCTTATCAAACATGACCAATGCAGACCTAAGGTTTGTTAACCTACACTATCTAAACCTCACCTTATCAAACATGACCAATGCGGACTTAAGGTTTGTTAACCTACACTATCTAAACCTCACCTTATTAAACCTAACCTATGCGGACTTAGGGTTTGTTAACCTACACTATCTAAACCTCACCTTATCAAACATGACCAATGCGGACTTAAGGTTTGTTAACCTACACTATCTAAACCTCACCTTATCAAACATGACCAATGCGGACTTAAGGTTTGTTAACCGAAACTATGTAAACCTCACCTTATCAAACATGACCAATGCGGACTTAAGGTTTGTTAACCTACACTATCTAAACCTCACCTTATTAAACCTAACTAATGCGGACTTAGGGTTTGTTAACCTACACTATCTAAACCTCACCTTGTCAAACATGACCAATGCGGACTTAAGGTTTGATAACCTACACTATCTAAACCTCACCTTATTAAACCTAACCAATGCGGACTTAGGGTTTGTTAACCTACACTATCTAAACCTCACCTTATCAAACATGGCCAATGCGGACTTAAGGTTTGTTAACCTACACTATCTAAACCTCACCTTATTAAACCTAACTAATGCGGACTTAGGGTTTGTTAACCTACACTATCTAAACCTCACCTTATCAAACATGACCAATGCGGACTTAAGGTTTGTTAACCTACACTATCTAAACCTCACCTTATCAAACATGACCAATGCGGACTTTAGGTTTGTTAACCTACACTATCTAAACCTCACCTTATTAAACCTAACTAATGCGGACTTAGGGTTTGTTAACCTACACTATCTAAACCTCACCTTATTAAACCTAACCAATGCGGACTTAGGGTTTGTTAACCTACACTATCTAAACCTCACCTTATCAAACATGACCAATGCGGACTTAAGGTTTGTTAACCGACACTATCTAAACCTCACCTTATTAAACCTAACCAATGCGGACTTAGGGTTTGTTAACCTACACTATCTAAACCTCACCTTATCAAACATGACCAATGCGGACTTAAGGTTTGTAAACCTACACTATCTAAACCTCACCTTATTAAACCTAACCAATGCGGACTTAGGGTTTGTAGGTTTGTAGGTTAAATAACCCTAAGTCCGCATTGGTTAGGTTTATTAAGGTGAGGTTAGGTTAGGTTAGGTTAGGTTAGGTTAGGTTAGGTTTTTTTTTTTTTTTGGTTAGTTGGGGTGTTAGGAGGCTTGTTGCTTCAGGGATCAGTGTTTTCGTCCCTTTTCGAGGCCACAGACCTCCTTCCACCCCTGTGGGTTATCCCGGGTTTTATTCTGACAGAGAAGAAGTGAACTATTTTTGTTTTAAAGACTTTATTAGGGGAGGGAGGGGGAGGGAATCTTAACTACCCACAGGATCTTACCTCAGCCAGTGCTGGAAGGCCGTGAGAGAAGCTCATTCTCACGTTTAGACCCTGTGGGGTGCAAGGGTCGGTCATTTTCGTTTTTCCCAGATTGGTTTCTTCATTGACCGACGCTTGCCCGAGCTTAACAATTTAACTTTTACTAAAAAGGGGGTACTTTGAGGTTCCCTGACGCGTGCATATCTTAAACTAAGGGGTTTTTCTCTTTTTCCCCGCAGTGGAAGGGTGGGTCGGAGATCTTTTTTGACCGCTTGAGTGACTTTGGGGGTCATCTTTTGGGTGGGGCTACCCATGGCGCTAGTTCTTTTGCGTTAGAGGTCTTCTTTCACGCTCGTCTCCTAGCGCTGCCCATCTTTTCGTTTCCGCTTCCACCGCATTGAGTTTCTTATATCTATTTTAGTGATTTGGTCAATTGAAATTTACACTAAAAAGAAGACTTAAAACTAGGATGGCTAATTTTTAACTAAAAAGGGGAGGGATAGCAAGTGCATCCCGGCCGGTTGGACGTCCAGATTTTTGCGATGGTTCGGTTTTGGCTCCGACGGATCCTTACCCCAGCCAGTGCTGAAAGGCCAGGGAAGAAACTTTGTCTCAATTCCCTGTTTGGTGTCCGCCAAGGCTTCCACCGAACCTCGCGCCACTCCGGTTTCGTCCTCCGTCCGGGATGCCCTCGCTGAGGTGAGGGAGATGCATACGTCAGGGCTTAGTCTACTTAAGTACATATTTGGTTGTTACTTACATCTAATTACTAATTTAAACAAATAAAACAAAAACAGACTTATTCTAATGCAATAGGGCAGAAAAATTGTAATACAGAAATCTTAAACTAAGAATTGGGTTCATCAGTCATTTTCTAAAATCTATTTCATGCTGGATCCATTGGACTTCGCGACACGACGCATTATTCGTCTCGCGAAATCCAATAGGTCCTCTCTTGTGCGGTCGTCTCCGATCAGTATCCCCAGGTTGGTTTCGCTGATGGCCATTCCCACTCTGTGCTCGCAATCGAGTCTCTCGCTGGCGAATCTGGGGCACTGTGTAAGCACATGCTTCACAGTTTCCTCAGATTCGTCATCGCAAACACAGAAGGGGGACGGTGCCAGCTTGAACCTGTGAAGATACTGCCGGAGACCCCCGTGTCCAGTCAGGATTTGAGCCGTCAGATTGTCAATCTGTACCTTCCCCAAAATTTTCTTAGCGATTTTGACGTCCCCGAAGAAAAGCTTCGTCCCTGAGCCCGTCTCAGCTTCTGAGTACCTCCTCTGCCACTCGCCAATGGTCTTCAACCTGATGGTTCTCTTGGCGAAGGACAACGGAAATTTGTCATAAGCTGGGGACTTCTTGCTCTTCAGCGCAGCGTTCTTGGCCAGCTCATCAGCTCTTTCGTTTCCCACAATGCCAGCGTGAGCCTTGATCCAATAGATCTTGATTTCGGATCCGGCTTCGCCAGCAGCTTGTAGGTCCCGTTGGATACCCCCCGCTATAGGGTTGAGTGTAGCGGGGTAACTGATGCACTGGACCGATGACCTAGAATCGCTGAGGATGTTGACTTTGATCTTCTCTCCTTTGCCCGCCGTCAGCTCCACTGCTCTGCTGATCGCCACCATCTCTGCCTGGAATACCGTACAGTAGGGTTCCAACCTGAAACCCTCACTTCGGATTTCTCTTCCACTCTTCCAGACAGATACGGCTCCCCCGACTCTCCCCTCGATCTTACTTCCATCCGTGTAGCACGTCAACTCGCCGCTCTCTTCTACCTGGGAGGCTTCCTCTTGGGTTGTAATGAGTCCAAACCCAAGGGTCTCTCGCTCTGCAGGATGCGGCATGTCGATGGGTCTTCTTCTCGGCTGGAGTTCCCGGTCCGGTAGGTCTTCAAGCGGACGTCCTCTCTTGACTTCGTAGAGGAACAGGTTCTCCTTGGCTCTAAGATCGAGGGGCAAGATTCCGGCCAGCAGCGTGCTCGCCGTCAGGGAAACCGTGCGATGGGCCTACGCGATCTTGATGGCAAACGATCGCGTGACCCTATCCAACCTCTTCCTGACGTGCACTCGGTCCAGGACCACACCCCAAGCTCCAGCTGCGTACAACATAGTGGGTTCGACTACGGTGAAATAGATGGTTCGGAGGATTTCCGGGTTCAGGCCCCATTGCGCCTTGGCCATTCTGGCCACAACCTTGTAGAGGGCGACCGATTTCGCAGTCACCCTCTCCAGATGTTGCCCAAACCCGAGGTTCCGGTCTATCGTACACCCGAGCAGGTGGACGCTGTCAGAGATTTCAATAGGGACGGTTGCGATTTGGAAGAGAGGCTTCTCGTACTTAAGACGCTTTGTAACGATGGTACATTGCGTCTTATGTGGTGCGAACTTCATTCTGTTACGTCGTCCCCAATCTGTGATCTCCTTCAGCGCCGCGTGAACCACTCTCTCGAGTTCCGGAGTAGTTTTGGCTGCTGCAACCACCACTATGTCGTCGGCGAAAGCTTGAATTTCGGCTTCCAGGGATTCCGCCCTCTGCAGAAGTGGATCGAGTTGTACGTTCCACAGAAGGGGTCCTCCAATTGATCCCTGGATACAGCCGCGCCGGGTGTCCGATGTTATCCGCTCTCCCATGTAGCTCAGGGCGATGGTCCTGTCCTCCAGGTAGCTGCACACCATGCGGAAAGTCCCGAGCTCCTCCACCTTGCCCGAGAGCTCCCGCACGATGGCCGGCCACCATGCACCGTCAAAGGCTCCCTCGATGTCTAGGGATACGATGGCGACGATCTTCTTCTCCTTCACTCCTTTTCTGACGTATGTGATGACATCATACAACGCGTCCTCCGTGCTCTTCTGCGGCATGAAGCCATACTGCTTCGGACTTAGTTTCTTCTCCCTGTACAGTCCCCAAGAGATCCGGTTGAAAACCATCTTCTCCAGGATCTTACCAGGTACAGGGAGTAGTCCGATGGGGCGGTGTGACTTCGGGTTTGTATACGTGTCTTTCCCGGGCTTCGGTATGACACGTATCCACGCCTCCTTCCAGATCCTCGGGAAGTAGCCGATCCTGAAACACGCGTTGTACAATGCCAGCATCACCGGGCTAGCCCTAAATGCTCGACAGCATACGTCAGATGTAAATCCGTCCACTCCCGGCGCCTTCTTCGGACTCATCCCACCCATCACTGCTTCTGCTTCTTCCTCAGTGAACGGGCGGACGGTCATGGGTTCCAGTTGTGTCCGGATTCTCCACTCTTCTGCTTCCTTCCTGCACTCTTCTTGCTCCGGCGTGTCTTCGCTGGGGTCGTCCTTCGGGAAGAAGGTTCTCGCCAGCAGGTCAGCGGACTCTCTCGCGTTTAGGACTCTCCCGCTCACAGGCTCCTTCAGGAGGCACTCTTGGCTGGTTGTCGGCCTCATACAGTTTTTGATGACTCTGTATGAGGTGTGCCAAATGTCCTCCTTCTGCTGCTGCGAACAAAAGGTCTTCCAACTCGATGTGACGGCGTTCTCTATGGCGTTCTTGTAGATCTCCCGGGCTGCCAGGTACTCCTGACATACGAATGGTCTTCTCCGGGGATTTGCCACAGATATGCGCCGCCTCAGCGTCTTGGTTCGTCGTCTCAGCTCATCGAGTTCCGCTGTCCACCATGGCGCCCCCTTCCCCCCTCTCCTCTTCCCCACTCTCGGGATGGCCTCCTCACAAGCTCCTGCCACCAGCTCCATGAATTTCCTCACAGCGCGCTCAAGTTCTTCTGGCTCGGCGATAGAGTCAACCTTCTCCAAGGATATTTCAGCTTCGCGTAGCGCACTCCGGAGTGACTCCCCGAAGCGCGACCAGTCAGCTTTGTTGGTGTTGTATATCCTTGTTGTCCGGCTTTCCTCCACCACCCTGCTCAACCCCACCTCGATCGTGAACTCCAGTCGTCGGTGGTCGGAGAGTCCTGCGTCGTCTTCGTTGACCCTCCAGTTCTTGATACGGTTGAGCATCGTTGCTGAGCACGCCGTGACATCCACAATGCTGGAGTAGAGTTTCCCCCCCCGATGAGTGTAGAACGTCGGTACCGACCCCGTGTTGACAACATCCAAACCCGCTTCCGAGAAAAAGTCCACCAGATCAGAGCCTCTCCGGTCCTCCGCACAACATCCCCACCAGTGGCTCGTGGCATTGACGTCGCCTGCTACGATGATGTTCTTCGTTGTGGCGGCGTCCAGGGCTCTCTTCAGCTTTTGCAGGTGGTCTTCTATGGGTCGATCTCCTTCGAGGTACAGACTGACAATCATTAGCTCAAAACCATGGGAACAGATTAATACGGACACTATGTTTTTCGTTATGTGATGCGGATCTATCTTGACTTGGATGTTGGGGTCAAGAATTACTACAGCAGACTTTACCGGGCCTTCACCCTGAGTCTGCTGTATGACTTGGTGAGGAGCGGTGAGGATCCCGCTTGAGCCCACGTAGGGTTCCTGTAGGATCAGCACCGCCACCCCACCGTTCTCCGCATCATTCAACATCTCCTTAGTGGCCGCGTAACCCCTCCCCATGTTCCCCTGCACAACCCGGATCGGGTGTTGCCTCGTGTTCCCCGGGGTGCCCTTAGCAGTACCGGACCTGTGAGCGCGCGATGCGGTCCCACTTCTCCCATTCAGGGCAGTCCCTGCTGTAGGCCGGATGGCTCGTTACCGCTTCACTTCCTCCCGATTTGATGCAGTTCGTGCACTTCGCGTGGGCGTTTCGGGCTTTGCAGGCTCTGGTGTCGTGCTTTTCAGCACAGTGACCACACGTCTGCTCCGCCGTGCAACCCCTCGCGAAGTGCCCGTACCCCATGCACCTGTAGCACTGCACTACAGGAGAGTGATCCCGGGCCAGCAGTCTCTGGTAGCCCAACCGGACTTTCTGGTCCCTGAGACGGTCCCAGGTCTCTGGGTTCACTTCGAGGATGACGTTCGTGACTTCCGACGTCCTCCCTTTAGTGCGTCTCAGAACCCTGATGCCGGCTGCGCCACCAGATTCCGCCCCCAGGAGCACCCCGTTCTGCTTTTGCAGCGCCCCAGGAATCTGTGAGTCCGTGAGGTCCCCGGCCACGCCCACGAGACAGATGAGTGGCTTCTTCATGCTGGGGGCGCTAGCGTCAATGCTTGCGCACTTTTTCCTAATTGCCCCCAGCATGGCCTCCCTGTCCGTCTCCGAAGCGAGCCCGAGAACGGCCTTTTGGTTCCGAAGGCCTCGGACGAAATCCACCCCCACCCCCAACTCCGAGGCATTCACCCTCTCCTTGACGGTTCTGATGATGGTCGCGCTGGTCTCTTTCGGGTCTTTGGACTCCAGGATTAGGGGGAAGCTGGTTCGCGGTGGCACCGGTTTGGTGTTTCCACTCTCCAACCTCCTCCTCCTCCTGGTGGCTGCCCGAGACTCGACGTTCTTCCACGGTTCTTCCCCTTTTTCAAGGGTTTCCTCCGTGGCTTCCGTTGAGAGCAGCTCTTCCATCAACGTTTTGCCTCCCGCCGTTGAGTTGTGCGCGACGAAAGCTGCCACTGATTGGACTTCCTCCTTCAGGTCAGCGAGTCCGTTAACCGTCACGGCGTGCAGTCTCTCCACCACTGAGCTTACCCTCTCTTCAGTGTTGTGGGTTTTCGTGACTGCCCCCGCGACGGCTTCCGGTGCGCTACCCACTCTCCTCACTTCCCTTCCCATCTCCGTAAGACTCTGGCCCATCTCTTCCAGCCGGTCTTCGATCTTCTCTCTCTGCTCCGCGGACATCCTTTGCTTCTCTGCGGCGGTCGTCAGCTCCTCCCCCAGGGCCAAGTTCGAGAGCGATAGCTCTCTAATCTCGGCCCGGAGTTTGGCGATCTCCAGCACGAGCTCCCGACGTTCTAACCGCTCTCCCTCCTGGGTTCCTCTGCGGTTTTCCGTCCTGAGCTCTTCCACAGCTTGGAGAATCTGCCTCTGGAGTCCGGCGTCCGCCTCCTTTATCTGCTTGGACTCGGCTCCGCACTGCGCTCCCCCCCAAGGACCGGTGGCCTTCAACTTTTTGAGGGCGTCTCCCACGTCGGACACCAGGATCTGCCTCTGAGCCATTACCTCCCCTGCGATGGCTTTGAGCACCTGGGCGTTAGCCTCCCTAGCCTCCCTTTCCGCCGCCATCGTCGCCTGCATCTTCGCGGAGTGGGTCCGCTCAATGGCACAGAGCCGTTTAGCAAAGCTCGCTTTTTCCCTCTGGAGCTCGGTCATGTGACGCGTCCTCGAGTCCGCCAGCCTTAGTACCATCTCGTACAAGGCATGTAGGGACTCGACCATCGTCTCTCTGACCGACCTCTTGAGGTTTCCCGAGCTTTCCATAGCGGT
Source organism: Clepsis dumicolana (assembly GCA_963691665.1). Classification (NCBI taxonomy): domain Eukaryota; kingdom Metazoa; phylum Arthropoda; class Insecta; order Lepidoptera; family Tortricidae; genus Clepsis; species Clepsis dumicolana. Next base: position 23,452 of record CAVNVB010000224.1, read on the forward strand.
CTTCGCAGCTTGCAAGGTCTCGTTTGCCTTCTGCGGTAGCTCACTGAGCAGCCCCCCCCCGCAAATCGCTGACGAGCAGACCGAGCGGTCGTCAAAGAGCCCTGTGTCGTCCTGGGCATCTTCCGGGTCAGCTGGCTCGCTGGCAGTCCTTGTCCGGTTCCGGGCTTCCGCCGCTTTGGCCTCCCGGAGTTGGGTCGTGATTCTCAGCAGTGCCGATTCCGATCTGGACGTGGAGTTTGTTCTTAGCCTCGCTGTGGCTGGGTGTCGTAGGGACGGAGTCGACGCGGCATTCGGGGTTCCGGTACCACCCTCAACAACAGACTCTTCCAAGGGTAGAGCCGTCGAAGGTGGTTCCACCGTCTGCCGTGTGTCTGCCACTTCCATCCCGCTTTCACCCCCCCCAGCGAGTTCCTCCCTGGTGTAGGTATACTCCGGTGCGTCGGTTGGCTCCGTGGCTTCCCGCGCAGGCCGCCGCTCCCCGTTTTGTGAGGCTGGTTGGTCTGCCTCATCGTCGTCAATCGTAATGACGTCGATTTTTTCGGGGGACGGCAGCCTAGGAGCAACCTGTTTGGGCAACTCCACTTCCTTCCCGGAACCTGACACCTTCCTTGCTGGTCGACCAGGGTCGCTCGTGCTTGCCGTCGTCCTTTCCGTTTTCCCTGCTTTTCTGGGACGTGTGTCCGAAGCGGCTCCCGAAGGTCCGCTTCCAGCAGGCATCCGGCCAGTGGTCTTATCCTCCTTTTTCTTCCCCGCCGCGGTAGCAGGCATACGTAGCCTAATTCCCGGTCCCTTGACCTTCCCCGCATCCCCTCCCTCCCTCTGCGACATGTTGTCAGACTCCGCTCAAGCCCCTCCGTGCCCTCGAACCGCTCACTTCCAACCTTTCGCTTTTCCGGAACTTTTTGTCCGGGTCCGGCTAGGGTCAGAAACAGTCCGGTAGCAGTGTAGAGCGGCCCGAGCCGGTTCCAACGACGTATCGCACTTTCCTCTGCGTCGCTCCGTTCCCGAGTTTTACCCGTTTTTCCGGAAAAATGTCCGGATCCGCGGATTGTCCGGAAAACGGTCTGGCGTCACAGAGGGGGTCACGCCGGACTCGGCGGTGGGTCGCACGTCTCTCTAGGCCGTCTGGTTCTCTCGCTACAGCGTTTCGAAATCCGACTTTGACAGTTGAGAACTGTCAAAGCCAAACTTCAAACCCTCACTGTTGCCCTCCCAGACGTCGTAGAAAGTCGCCGTTTGCGGCCTGCACGTGCCCCTCGGGTCCCAAACACGTTTCCTCACTTTTCCGGACAAAAATGTCCGGGTTTTAGAAGTGTCCGGAAATGGTCTGAAACGATAGAGGAGCTCGCGCCGGACTCGGCGATGTGTCGCACGTCTCTCTAGGACGTCTGGTTCTTCCGCTATAGCGTTTTGAAATTCGACTCTGACAGTTGGAGAACTCTCAGTGCCGAACTTCAAACCTTTGCTGTAGTCCTCCCAGACGTCGCAGGAAGTCGCGGCTTTCGGCCTACACGTGCCCTCGGAGTCCCGATTCTGTTTCCACTCTCAGCCGGACAAAAATGTCCGGGTCCGGAAAGTGTCCGGAAACGATCGGAAGCCGTAGAGGAGGTCTCGCCGGACTCGGCGAAGTGTCGCACGTCTCTCTAGGTCTACTGGTTCACCTGCTACAGCGCTCCAAAACTCGACTTTGACAGTTCAGAACTGTCAAAGTCAAATTTCAAACCTCTGCTACGGCCCTTCCAGACGTCCTAGAAAGTCGCGGTTTCCTCCTCCAAGCTGCCCCCAGACACGTCTTCGATTATACCGAAGAATTTTCCGAAAAAATTTTTCAAAAAATTTTTCAAAATTTTTTGAGTTTTTCCGGAAAATTACCCGATCACTCGATAGACCACCCCAGACTTCCCCGGAGAGAACCCAAACTCCGCCTTCGGCAACCCAGAGGTTCCCCGGAAACTGGACTTCAAAAAATCCAAGATGGCGTCCGCGCCGATCCAAAATCGCGATTCCCAGCGTTCCAGAGGTCGCAGGAAGTCGCGGTTTGGGACGTACACGGGTTTCCAGGGGTCCAGAACCCGTTCCCGCAACTTCCGGGTTTCCGGATATCCGGTTCCGGATTATGCCCCAGGCGCAAAGCACAACCCCCAGCAGCCCCCCCAGTGAAAACCGCAGCCTCGTACGACGCTCCTAGCCCGAGATCCGTCAGCAGCCAAGCTCAAAGGAAACCAGAACTGGTCTCCAAAAAGTTCGGGATCGAGGGATCTCCGGCCACAGACGCCGCAGAGACACGCGGTTAACGCCGGCAGAACCAACAGCGAGTGGCGCTTCGCACCAGGTGGCGTCCCGAATTTTCCGGGAACGGGAACAGGGAGTTTCGGGAATTTCCGCGCGGTTGGTCCCCAAAAACCCAATTCTTAACCTAAAAATCTGAAAAAAATCTTAACCTAAGTTCCGTACCAGCCCGATAATCTGGCGTTCTCAGAATTGGGCTGGCCCTTTTCTTTCCCCCCCCTCGTTTTTTGGAAAAAACCGGGTCACGCCTTTTTCACCCCCTAACCTTAGTGGCGGGGGGGTGTGTGAGGTATCAAAAGATAGGTCTTGAAGAGACCTATCTAACAGTAATTTAAAAATGGGGGGTCGTAGATCGATTGGGGGAGTTATTCAATTTTTAAAATTTTGAAAATTTGAAATTCCCGGTTTTTCCGTGGTATCTTGGTCCACCGACCGAATTAAGGGATGGGGCTTTTTGCGGCGTATTAGGCTTTTTCAGCCGCATCTACCGACGTGTCGCACGTGGCCGTAACTATAAGTTTCGGCGAAACACGTGTCCACGTGGTTTTTGGTTTTTTGATTCCCAGTCACTCAATTCGGTCCCAAAAAATCTGGTTTTTTGGTGGATGATGGACCAAAATAAGGCCTTCCGATTGGCAAATGAAAAAGTGGTACTCACAGCGGTTCCGCGGGCAGCGCACGCAGTTTTAGTGCGGTAAAAGCACAATTAACCTCAAATTTTGAGGTTAAAAAGCACTAAGTCCTTAGATCTTTTGGACCCACACTAGAACTTTATTTGCCCACATACACTGCACTGCGAATAACACTTTGGCACTTTTTTCGCGAAAATCGGACGACTTTTGACCACTTTTTGGATTTTTCGAACGCGGAGCGCTATAATTTCGTGGCGCTCTCCACGGAGGGGGGGACGGAACTGGTTAGGTTAGGTTAGGTTAGGTTAGGTTAGGTTAGGTTAGGTTGGAGGAGGGGGATTCTGATGCCCCTCCAACTGAGACAAAGGAGGCGTTGGCGGCCACCGCAATGCTCAACCTCGCTACCATAAAAGAGCAGGTGGCAAAATGCGGCACCGTCAAAGGGACGGTATGGGGGGCAATAAATGCAGCCACTGCAGAAGCCATGGCTGCAGTCGAGGGTCTTCGGACAATGACCCCGGCCGAGGAGCAGCGCCGGCTTCGTGCTGACAATGCCCGGCTCTCTCGAGAGCTGGACATTGTCCGCGCGGAGTTAAAAGCCTTCAAAAAGGCTTTCGAGGACTCCCAGAGGGGGGTCCATGCGGCAGCAAAGGAGGCGACCGGCGCCAACAACGCCGGCAAAACAACGGCCGACCTTAAAGAGGTCGTCGAGGAGATGAGGCGCGATCTCCTAACATCCCTAGGTGGGATGATTAATGCCCGCCTGGGAGATCTGGAGTCGCGCCTCCCACCGGAGAGGGTGCTCCGGCCTCCCCTTAAGGCCGATAGGCACCAAGAGCCGCCGCCACGCCCAAGGGCGCAGCCGAACCTGGCCATGGGAGCCATGCGCCAGCCGGAGGAAAGGGTTGGGGACCCAAAACCTAAGCCCAAAAAGGCTGAGGACTCCAAGTCTCAACCAAAGAAGGTTGGGGCCCCAAATCCCCAGACAAAGAAGGCGGCTTACCGGCCCCTGGAGACACCGGTGCCAGGGCCCGCGCCCAGGGCCGAAGAGGGGACTGCCCGGGGCACCTCGACCTACGAGCCCCCTCGCAACATCGAGACCCCATGGGCCAAAGTGGTTGGGAGGAAGCCGAAGGGCAAGGCCAAGCCCCCCCCCGGCAACCCTCCAAATAGCGCGGCTCGCCAAAGCGCCCCGGCCCCCAAGGCTGTTAAAATCGTCGCCCCCCGCACCGCTGCCATAGTGGTGACGCTCAAAGAGGGGGCGACAATTGTGAACCCAGAGGGCAGGGCCCAACCGGCCAAGTACCCTGAGGTCCCGGCCAAGGCCAGGGCAGCGATCAGGTTGGCGGACCTCGGCTTGGAGTCGGTCAGCATTCGGACTTCTATGACCGGCTCCAAGCTGATGGAGGTGGGGGGGGATACCCCAGATGCGACCGCGGACCTCCTGGCTAGGAAACTGCAGGAGGTCATCGGGGCCATGGCGGACATCTCCCGGCCGTCCAAGCTGGTGGACATTCGTGTCACCGGCCTGGACGAGTCGGTCAGCCGGGAGGAAGTTGCGGCTGTCGTGGCCAACAAAGGGGGCTGCCCACCCGAAAATGTCAAGGTGGGCATGATAAGGCCGAGCTTTTGGGCTGGAGGCTCGGCTCTTATCAGGTGCCCGGCGACGGCCGCCAAAGCGGTAGTAAGAGAGAGGAAGGTGACCATCGGGTGGTCGGTGGTCACCTTCAAGGCGGTGGAGGCCCAGCCCATGCGTTGCTTCAAATGCATGATGCTGGGCCACACCAGGGCCATGTGCCCAACGGAAGCGGAGTTCGGGGCACTCTGCTTCCGTTGTGGCGGAGACGGCCACAGGGCGGCTGCGTGTGAGGCCCCAGCCAAATGCGCAGTATGCGCCAAGGCGGGCCGACCTCACGCGCACGTGATGGGGGGGGAGAAATGTGTCCCCCCAACCGTAAAAGGGAAGGCCCCACCGAACCGGGCCCCCCCGTCCAACGCCGCAAGCCGCCAGGCGGCTGAGGAACTCGACATGCAGGTGTCTTAATGCCCAGACACCTGCATACCGAGTTCCTGCAGACCAACGCCAACCACTCCGCCCGCGCACAGGACCTGCTTATGCAGGTCTTGGCGGAGTGGAAGATTGGCGTCGCGGTCGTGGCCGAACCCTACGCTGTCCCCCCCCAGCCAAATTGGGTAGGGGACACAGTGGGTTCGGTCGGCGTGGTGGTGCCGCCAACGGGCCCCCAGCGCCTCTCCCTCAGAGAAAGGGGCGCGGGCTACGTGGCGGCAAATTGGGGAGGAGTAGTTCTCATAGGAGTCTACTTCTCCCCAAATAGGAACCTCTCGGAATTCGAGAGGTTCCTGGATGGCCTGGAGCTGGTGGTGCAAAGGGCATCGCCGGCTCAGGTCATCGTGATGGGAGACCTCAACGCCAAGTGCGTGGCGTGGGGGTCTTCCATCACGGATGCGAAGGGGGCGCTTCTCCGAGACTGGGCCGCCATGGTAGGTCTGGTCCCGGAGAACCGGGGCAACGCCTACACGTGCGTGCGCTGGCAAGGGGGTTCGGTGGTAGACGTAACGTTTGCCACCCCTGCCATTGGCGCACGCATAACGTGTTGGCGTGTCCTGGAGGAGGTGGAGACCCTGTCGGACCATGTATATATCCGGTTCAGGGTCTCCAATGCGCCCCACGGGCCTCAGGTCCGGGTGGTGGGTGGGCGGGGCGGGGAGAGCTTCCCTAAGTGGCAGCTCTCCCGCCTCAAAACGGACCTGGCGGAAGAAGCCGCCGTGGTCCGTGCGTGGGCAACGGACCCCCCCCAGTCGGTGGGGGTCGAGGAGAGGGCCGTCAGGTTCCGGCGGGACCTGACGGCGGTGTGCGACGCGGGCATGCCCAGGGCACGCCCGTTCAAGCCAAGGGAGGGCGTGTACTGGTGGACGCAGGACCTCGCGGTCCTGCGTGCCGCCAGCAACGCTGCCCGCCGCGCGTTTACCCGGTGCCGACGAAGGCGGAACCGGATGACGGGCGAGCTGGAGCGCCTCCAGGCCGAGATGCGCTCGGCCAAAAAGGCGCTCGCAAACGCCATTGTGGCGGCCAAGGACTCCGCTTACGCGGAGTTCTTGGCCACGCTCGACGCGGACCCGTGGGGGCGCCCGTACCGAATGGTACGGGCGAAGATGAAGGTGGCCCCCTCCACGGAGGAAATGGAGCCGGCCGTCCTTAGCGCGGTGGTCGAGGGGCTGTTTCCTGACAGCCCCCCTTTCGACCCACCGCGCATGGCTCCGCCTGAGAGCGAGGACGAGGAGACCGCCATCGAAGCTCCCCCGGTAACGGGGGAGGAAATGGAGATGGCGGTTGGCCGGCTCAAGGGGTCCCGGAAAGCTCCGGGACCGGATGGGGTACCCGGAAAGGTACTCCCCATCGCCCTGAGGCACCTCGGGGACCGACTCCGCTGCCTGTTCGACGATTGCCTGGCAGCGGGTCGCTTCCCCACGGTGTGGAAGGAGGGGCGGCTGGTGCTGCTAAGGAAGGAGGGTCGACCGCCGGACTCCCCTTCCGGGCACCGGCCGCTAGTGATGCTGGATGAGGTCGGGAAGCTCCTCGAAAGAGTGGTGGCTTCCCGCATCATCCAGCATCTGGCGAGGGTTGGGCCGGACCTCTCCGTGAACCAGTACGGGTTTCGGGCGGGGCGTTCCACGATCGACGCCCTGTCCGCCCTGAAAGGGTTCACGGAGGAAGCGGCCAGGGGGGGGCAGGGGGCTGTGGCGGTGTCACTAGACATCGCCAACGCCTTCGGCTCCCTCCCCTTCGGGGTGATAGAGGAGGCACTCCGATACCATGGAGTGCCCCTCTACCTCCGGAGGGTGGTAGGACACTACCTGCAGGGACGGGTAGTGTCCTACATGGGGAGGGGGGGAAATAGGGAGGAGAGGCGGATGGCCTGCGGCGTTCCCCAGGGGTCAGTCCTAGGACCCCTGCTTTGGAACGTCGGGTTTGACTGGGCCATCCGCGGGGAGGTGCTGCCCCGGATGGCGGTCGTCTGCTATGCAGACGACACGCTGGTGGCTGTCCGGGACACCACCTGGGAGGGAGTAAAGAGGAGGGCGGAGGTGGGAGCCTCCCTGTTGGTCCGGAGGATTGAGGCGCTAGGCCTAAAGGTGGCACTCCGCAAAACCGAGGCCCTTTGCTTTAAGGGGCCAAGGTGGCGAGTGCCAACGGGGGCCACCCTCCGGATCAACAGGGACGCTGTTGAGGTTAAGGCCCAAATTAAATATTTGGGCCTTATCCTCGACGGGAGGTGGCGATTCGGGGAGCATTTTAAACAGCTTGCTCCCCGTCTCGTCGGTGCGGCCGGAGCCCTGGCAAGGCTCCTGCCGAACCAGGGAGGACCAGGCGCCCCCTGCAGGCGCCTGCACGCGGGTGTCATCCGCAGCATGGCCCTGTATGGCGCGCCGATCTGGGCAGACGCCCTCGACGCGCCGAACAGGGCCCTGCTTCGCAGGCCGCAGCGGATCGTGGCGGTGCGGGCATGCCGGGCCTACCGTACGGTGGGCCACGCTGCGGCATGTGTCATGGCTGGCACACCCCCGTGGGAGATCGAGGCGGGGGTGCTGGCTGAGGCACATAACGAGCGGGTGGCGAGGCGGGCCAGGGGCGACACACTCGCCCCGGAAGAGGTAGCCCACGCCAGAGAGGCCAGGAAGGAGGAGGTCCTCGAGCTCTGGGTGGATGACCTAGCGGACGCCACGTACGGCGTCCGCACCATAGAGGCCATCCGCCCCCAGCTCGTGGAGTGGTGCGGGAGGACCCACGGGTCCCTCACCTTCCGACTCGCCCAGGTACTGTCCGGACATGGTTGCTTCGGGCGGTACCTGTGGCGGATCGGCAGGGAGGAGACGGCGTCGTGCCACGAGTGCGGCGCTGGTGAGGACACAGCACAGCACACCCTTGAGGTGTGCCCAAGCTGGTCTGACGAGCGCCGCACTCTGGTGGCGGCGATCGGCGGTGACCTCTCGCTCCCCAGCGTTGTATACGCCATGCTGGGAAGCGAGAGGGCGTGGGAGGCCGTCGCCTCCTTCTGTGAAACCACCATCTCACAGAAGGAGGAGAGGGAGCGGGAGCGCGAGAATAACCCTCTTGCGCCCCCGCTCCGGCGTAGACGGATGGGGAGGAGAAGGCGGCAATATATAGCCGCCCTCGCCCCCCCATAGTGGTGCTGGCTGGCAGGTGGATGGGGATCCCCTGCCTGCGATAACAGCCCACAACGTCTAGGGGGGAGACCAAGTGTCCCGGTCCCCCCCCTCTTGGCGCGGAGCCCCGGCTATGTATAGCTGGGGCCGGCTTGCGGCAGGTCGCGGTTGAAACACGCAAGTGCACCCGCGGCATGCCGCAGCAAAGCCTGGAGGGACACCGACGGGTTTTTAGTGGGTAGGCCTCTCCCTCTCCTTCCGTTCGGGAAGGGGCGGGATGAGGAGAGTCCCACATAACTCCCGCACCGTCCCCACGGTGTGGGAGTATGCGTAACGCATTTTCCCGTCGGAAAAAAAAAAAAAAAAAAAAAAAAAGGTTAGGTTAGGTTAGGTTAGGTTTTTTTTTTTTTTTTTTTATTATAGGGCGCGTACTTGGAAAAATCCTCATAGGACCTTGAGAATGGAGGGCTCAAGCAGTGCCAGACTTTTACTGGCTAAAACCTCGCACGCGTCCTTTACAATATTCCCCTGTCGTTGACAAGGCCTTTATTTAGCTTTATTGACATTTTCCATCTTATTCTATTTTTATTCATTGATACCCAATTGGGTTCTAATCAAACTGTCATTCGTACAATGTCCATTCATTCATCCATCATCATTCGTTCTCCAACATGTATACAAGCTAATACTAGTAAAAGGTTATGCTGTACTTAATACTTAGTATATAATATTATCGCTTTATTGCGAGGGAGCAGAGAAGAACACCCACACCATAGAGCATTTACTCTACTTGTGTCTCTTTATGTATTTATTTTCCAATTTTTGTTGTTGGCTAGGGCGGCGTTCTCTCTTTTACAGTTTTTAATATCTATTTGCTGTTACCTATTGCCACTCTTACTATTACACAATAAGTAGCAGTGGTCATTTATTTTTATTTATTAACTAATTTCTACTTTTATTATGATTTAGACTTATATTATACCAAAATATAAACAATCATAATTTTCTTAACCTGTTTTGTTTTTTGCACTTACCTGTTTTACAATTCCACAACAATATTCCAGCATATTATCTTTATTTACGCCACTAACTAATTCGGGTAAATTTTTGACACACATCTTGATGCCCGTTTTTTGTTCTAGCTCGAATCGCTGTCTATCATAAATGGGACAATCCAGTAACAGGTGAGGCACCGTCTCCTCAACACCTGGGTCACAGGTGCACGAAGGGCTCTCCTTGCACTTGAAACGATGCAGGTATGAGGAGAACCCTCCGTGCCCCGTCATGATCTGCGTTGTTGCTTGTGTGTGGCGTATTTTTCTTATGTTTCTGTACGCCACAGTTGCATCGGGAAAGAAGAGTTTTGTCGTGGAGGCTGTGTCGGCCGTTTTGTACCTCTTGTCCCACTCGTCGACCGTCTCCAATCGGATCCTACGTTTAACGAATGAGACAGGGCACAGGTCATAAGCCGGTCTGCTCTTAGACTTAAGAGCGGCCTCCTTTGCGAGTTGGTCTGCTCTTTCGTTCCCCTCGAGTCCTGCGTGAGCCTTGATCCAAAATAGGGAGACGCACTTGTTTTGGAGTCTACAGCGTCTCAATGCGTCCCTTGTTTCAACTGCGAGGGGATGGACAGAATCGTTGTTAGTCACGGTCTGTAGAGCCGCCATTGAGTCGCTATAAATGCCGATCGTGGCACCGCTGTTTGCGAGGGATGTTTTTGCCGCCTTGCATAAGGCCAGTAGTTCTGCCTGGTAGACTGTACAGTAGTGTGATAGTGCGAGCTTGATGTTTTTCGTCTCTGTGTCATCCTTCCAAATCGACAACGCCGCTCCGACTTTGTTTTCTATCTTACTACCGTCTGTAAAAATTTTCACCTCAAAATTTTGGTTACTACGGTACTGCTCCTCATCCACCAGGCAAGCGAACTCGAAGCGTATCTGATCGGCGGGGTGTGGGGCTTCTATTTTTGGCGCCATTCGTTCGATCTCCCGGTCCTTGAGTACCATGTTGCTAATGCCCCTCCTGGCCTCGTACAGCGAGGCTACTTCGCGAATTCGCAAGTCAAGAGGGAGTATACCTGTCAGTATGAGTGCCGAGTTTAGGGAGACCGTTCGATAGGCACGGCACATTTTTTGGGCAAAGCCTCTTTGAACCACGCTCAGCTGTTTGCGAACTCCAAGTTTGCTCGCAGCTGGCGCCCACGCGCTGGCGGCATATAGTATGATCGGCTCGACTGCCGCTGTGTATATCAGTCTCACAATCTCTGGATTCAGTCCCCAACTAACGCGGGCCGTTCTCGCCAATTGCTTGTATATAGCTATTGCCTTTTTACATGCAGCTGTTATATGCGCGTTGAAGGTCAGCTTGCTATCAATAGTGAGACCGAGTAGTTTTATTTCTTGAGACATGCCTATGCTGATCCCGGCCACTTCCAGGCGTGGTGTGTCGTACTTGAGCCGTCTGGTTACGACCATGGCACACGTTTTGTGCGGTGCGAACCTGAGTCGGTTCTTGACACCCCACTCCAAAACATGCCCGAGTGCAGCCCCGGCCTGTCTCTCTATTTGAGGCGCTGTATCGCCGTCGAACACTAAGACTTTGTCGTCCGCAAAAGCTTGACAGTAGTTGCCTCCTCTCTCCAGTTCCCTAAGAAGTGGGTCCAGTAGGAGGTTCCAGAGTATGGGTCCTCCTATGGAACCTTGGACGCACCCTTTGTTTGTGTGCCTGCTATGGACTACCCCGGCATATCTGACTTTCACACTCCTGTCCGTGAGATAGCTATCAATTACCCGCCTCAAGCCCGCCGGGCAGTCCGCCTCCGCCAGTCGCATTTTAATTGCAGGCCACCAGGCGCTGTCGAAGGCTCCCTCTATATCCAGTGATACGATTGTGATTATTTTCTTCTGATCTAGTTTCCTGCGGATGTGCTGCATAAGGGTGTAGAGGGAGTCTTCGGTGCTTTTCTGGGGCATGAAGCCATATTGATGCGGACTGATTTTAGACAGGACGTGGTACTTAAGGCGGGCGACCAACATCTTCTCATATATTTTCCCCAGTACCGGCAAAAGCCCAATCGGACGGTACGACTTGGGAACGGAGTAGGTTTCCTTTCCCGGCTTTCTCAGCACCACAACCGTTGCCTCTTTCCATACTTTCGGGAAGTAATCCAGTGCAAGGCACTTGTTTAGGAGCGCTAGGAAAAAGTCCATATCACATTTGATCGCTTGTAAACAAATATCGGCCGTGAATCCGTCAGCTCCCGGTGCTTTTTTGGGGTTGAACGTTTTAGCAGCATGGTCTAGCTCTGTTATTGTAAACGGTGGGTCATGGGACTCAGCATGACTCCAGTCGTTTACCCTCCTTGCCAGTTCCCTCGTTTTCCTGTGCTCTATGTTGTCGTCCTCCTCCTTATCCTCGGGATAAAATGACTCGGCTAACAGTCGCGCCGATTCATGGGCATCCAGGGTTACGCCATCTTTCTGGAGAGGCAGATCTTCCTCTCTTTTAGCTGTTCTGCCAATAACCCTATATATCCCCTCCCAGACCCCCTCCCTATCCTGTTTACTGCAAAATTCTTTCCAACTTTCCGTTTGTGCCCTTTCGACAGCTTGTTCATATTTTTGTTTTTCTTCCAGGTACAACTTCACCACCACATCTCTTCGGGCCGGCGCTGCGTTCCGGATTCTGCGTCTCCTGGTATTGACCTGTCTCTTCATCTCGGCCAGTTCCTCGGACCACCACGGCATAGTGATGGTTTCAGTGTTGTTTTTGGTTGGTATAGCGTGGGTGCAAGTTTCTGTAATTGCCTTGTTGTATGTGTCTATTGTTAAGTCTATTTGTTCTGTGTTATATATGTTTTCTATATTTTGTGCTGTGAGATTGTTTTCCTGCATAATTCGTGCCAGTTTCTCATGAAACTGGCTCCAATTTGCTTTCCTTGTATTAAATATGCGTGTTGTCCTTTGTATGTTTGTTCCTTTTGATTTATTTAGTGTTAAGTTAAACAATATGCCGTTGTGATCCGAGTTTGTAAGGCCTTCTTCTACGCGCCAGTCATTTGCCAGGGCCAGCATGTCATCCGTGCAGGCTGTGACGTCTACATGGCTGGTGTACCTTTTACCCCCTCGTATCGTATCGTAGGTTGGTACGGATCCCGTGTTGAGAATGTGGAGCCCCATCTCGTCTAACGCTCCGCACATTTGCTCTCCTCTGGAATCCTCATTTGAACTGCCCCACCACGTGCTCTTCGCATTTGCGTCGCCTCCCATAACAAATCTGTGTGTTCCAATTTCCTGCATTATTTTCTTTATGTGCTCAAGGTATGGGTCCATAGGCTGGTCCGGTTCGAAATAGTAGGATACCACGGTGATGGTCCAGGCTTTTGTTCGGATCCTCACTACAGAGATGTTGTTTGTAGTGAGTTGTGGGCACTGTATAACATCAAGGTCTTTGTCGAAGACGGCTATTGCCGCCTTTACAGTACCTTCTCCCGTCTTGGTGTTCTGGAAAATGCGTACACCCCGGTATCCCTTCATGCACTTTGTTCCACCTATATACGGTTCTTGGAGCATTGCAATGGACAGTTTCCGGCTTCCGGCTTCAAGCAACAGTTCCTCGGTTGCTAGTTTACTCCTTTGGAGATTGGCTTGTGCGATTTTATATCTATGGGTCCCAGTGTCCACCTTAGCAATATGCGACGGACGCCCTAGCTAGTGCGTCCCACCGCTTCCTGACTGCGCATTCACTGTTGAAAGCGTTGTGGCCATAGTTGGTCATTTTGGCTCGGGTGCAGTTTATGCATGCTGGTTTTTCTCCCGTCAACATGTCTTGGCATACCTCCCTAAGGTGCGGGCCGCCACAATGACTGCAAAGGTCGGCTGGCTCTTTACACAATTTCCTACCATGTCCGTATCCCAGGCACCGGGTGCACTGCACTAACGGAGTCTGGTCTTCGACTAGTACTCTTTGGAGGTCTATTCGCAGTTTAGTATCTAGTACTAGTATCGAGGGCTCTTTTCCAAATAATGGGTGAGACTGTCAGCACTTCCACCCATGCTCAGTCGTGGTGTATCGTATTTCAGCTTCTTTGTAATCACCATAGCGTTAGTTTTATGTGGTGCAAATTTGAGCTTATTACTTTCGCCCCACGCCCGAACATGCTCGAGGGCGGCGTTCGCTCTTTGCTCAATTTCTTGTGCTGTTTCTCCATTGAAGACGAGAACCACGTCATCCGCGAACGCCTGGCAGTAATCGCCCCTGGCCTCCAGGCTCTTGAGGAGTGGGTCCAATAGGAGATTCCAGAGAATGGGCCCTCCAATGGATCCCTGCACGCATCCCTTGTTGGTTTCTGTGTTGAACTCCTCACCCGCGTACCTCACCTTTACCTTTCTATCTTGGAGGTAGCTGTCTACGGTCCTTCGGAGGTCTAGTGGGCATTTTTCTTCCGCCAGTCGGATCCTGATCGCCGGCCACCAGGCAGAGTCGAAGGCCCCCTCTATATCCAAGGAGATCAGCGTTACTATTTTCCTTTGGTTTAGGTTTTTGCGGATGTTCTGCATAAGGTTATAGAGGGAGTCCTCGGTGCTCCTTTGCGGCATGAACCCGTACTGACGGATGCTAGTTTTTGGCAGCAGATGATATTTTAGACGCGCCACTAACATTTTTTCGTAGACTTTCCCCATCATAGGCAGTAGTCCAATTGGCCTGTGTGCTTTGGGTGTCGTGTAGCCGTCCTTCCCTGGTTTTTTGAGTATCACGACGGTCGCCTCCTTCCAGATCTCCGGGAAGTGGCAGTACGCCAGGCATCCGTTCAGCAGAGCCAAGAATACCTCTGGTTCGCTGCTAATGGCGTGCCTGCATATGTCCGCAGTGAAACCGTCGGCTCCGGGGGCCTTTTTAGGGTTAAAGGAGTCACATGCGTGCCTCAGCTCAAGCATGGTGAACGGCGGCTCGCCCGGGCTCCCTTGTTTTTCGGCGTTTACCTTTGATGCCTCGACTCTAACTCGGGTGTGGTGTGGTTCGTCAGTCTCTGTTTGGTCTTTAGGGTAGAAGGTTTCTGCCAACATCCTTACTGAGTCCTTGGCGCTTAGAACCTCCCCATCCTTTTCGAGTGGCAAGTCCTCCCCTCTTCGCGTTGTCCTCCCGATAACTCTATAGATGCCCTCCCAGACGCCCTCACGGTCTTGTTTTTCGCAGAAGTTTTTCCAACTCTCGACTTGAGCTTTAGCTGCCTCCGACTCATACTCATCCTTCTTTTTCAGATACTCTTCTACGACCTTCGCTCTACGTACTGGCGCTGCGCATCTGATCCGACGCTTTCTGGTGGCAACTTCTTTTTTCATCGATAGTAATAAATTTATAAAACGTTTTCATCTAAACGAATCACGGCTGTATCTGTCCAAAAAATGTAAATTAGCAACAGCAAAACTACTAGCATATAACATAGAACCTGGGCACGGGTACGCGGCGGACGGCGGCGGCGGCGCCGGCCCCGCCGGCCCCCCGCGAACGCGCCGCCCGCGGACCGCCAGTCTTTAAACTGATGCGCGAGACAGCGGAGGAGCATAGTTTCATTTTGGTTCATCAAAATATACAAGGCTTCTCCAGCAAAGCAATTGAAATCGGATTATTCCTCGATGCTTTTAATATAGACGTAATGTGTATTACTGAACACTGGCTGAGACAGCATGAGCTGATATCGAACATTAGTAATTATAGGATTGGCAGCTCTTACACTAGAAACTCAGCAATACATGGAGGAACTATGATTATTGTAAAAGATGATTATAAGTGTAAAGAACGGAAAAATGTAGTTCAACTTTCATTAGAACGAGTTATTGAGATTTCGTGTGTTGAATTGGATAATCACATCGTATTATGTGTATACAGGCCACCGTCCTCAGACTTTAGTCTATTCGAGTCCGTGATGGAGGATGCTTTGAAACAAGTTTTTAATAGTAGTAAATATATCATAGTATGTGGAGATTTCAATGTCAATTTACTGGACTCCGAAAATAGAAATTCCGTGAGACTTCTGAACCTTTTTAAATCATTTAACTTGCATCATCTTTTTGAGGAACCGACTAGAGTGACGGCCAACACGGCCACATGTTTAGATAATATTTTTTGCAAGTGTGAAGCTACGAACAAAGAAATTATTAACTGCTTCCGACTACGACCGTATAGGAAGATTTAAGGAAAGTATTATCAATGAGGTTCCTCAACCAAACATGGAGAAGAATGATCCTAACATCTTATATAAGGACCTGACTACTGTAATAAATCGAGAGTTTGGGAACATTTTCAAACTTAAGACTGTCAAGAAAAATGGTAAGAAGGTAAGGTTCAGTGACTGGGCCACGGTCGGGATTCACAGGAGTAGGACTAAACTTTATGAACTATATGAAATGAAAAGCTACAATATCGACCCCACATTTAGAGACTATGTTAAAAGATATTCGAAACTATTTAAAAAAGTTTGTGTCGCCGCCAAAGCGGAATACCTTAGTAATAAAGTTAAATCCGCTGATAATAAAGTAAAAGCAGTATGGAACGTAATAAATTCAGAGACAGGTAAATCAAAGCCCCATAATAGCCAATATAAGTTAAAGATAGATGAAAGAATAGTAACTTCAGATTTAGAAGTGGCGAGTGCTTTTGAGGATTTTTTCTCTAATATAGCTATAGATACAACTCGTGACTTAAAGTCATCCACTGCGCTGGCTGGCTCATACTTAAATGTGGTTCAAAAGGATAGTAACTTGAAATTTGATTTTAAACACACAAACTCGGAAGAGATTATAAAAACATTTAAATCTTTGAAAATTAAGAACACAGAGGATCTTTGGGGTATTTCAGTTAAAGTAATGCAATCTGTCATCCATATTGTGGCACCATATCTGGCCGTCGTGTTTAACAACTGCGTCGATGAGTGTGTGTTCCCTGACTTAATGAAGTACAGTAAAGTTATTCCTTTATTCAAAGCTGGCAGCTCATCTGAGCCTGGTAACTTTCGACCGGTTTCCGTGCTTCCTGTACTAAGTAAAGTGTTTGAGAAAATTATGCTAAATCAATTGCTTTATCACTTCAATATTAATGAACTATTTCACAGTCAGCAATTTGGGTTTACGAAGGGCCGCTCGACAACGGATGCGGCTGCAAATCTCATGAAGCACATTTATGACGCATGGGAACAATCGCAAGATGCAATAGGAATATTTTGCGACCTCTCCAAGGCATTTGATTGCGTGGAACACGAGACGCTTATCCGCAAACTTGAACACTACGGACTCACAACTAATGCACTGAACCTTGTTATGTCCTATCTCAGTCAGAGAATCCAGAAAGTAGACATACATAGAGTGCAGTCATGTGGATCACCGGTGAAGCTTGTAGTACCACAGGGCTCTATTTTGGGTCCGTTTCTCTTCTTGGTGTACATAAATGACTTGCCCCAGCTGCTAGAACACAAATGTGACATAGTACTGTTCGCTGATGATACCTCTCTCATTTTTAAAGTCAACAGGCAACAGGAAGATCAAAGTCACATCAATGAGACTCTAAGTGTTCAAGCGCCATCTAACGAACGCTCTCACAATTAATAAGTAACATAATGTCCCTAATTTAACTTAAGCTAGAAAGCAATCGATATAGTGCAAGGCACGATCCACAGAGGGTGTTATAATAAATATTATGTAGTTTGTAAGTAATATAGAGGGCGCTGCTTAAGGTTATATAAGCTCTGGCACAGCGCAGCCCCGGCCTCTTCTTTTACACCACCACGATGCAGAAAATACATTACTAACAGAAAGCACGCTGTTTGACTCCCCACCACTCTGCATCGGCTCGAACATAAATTTTGGTGACCCCGACGTGATCCAGCAAAGAAAAAAAAAAAAGGGAAGCCCGCGGATCCAGACAAGACGGCTGACACGCAGGAGCCAGCGGCAACGGAGTCCAAGAAGAAACGCAGGGCAAGAAATCAGCGAATAGGCGGCGGCAGCTTTCTTCCCAACCTCTCAGCTGCAGCTATTGGTGAGCCTAATCAGTGCAGAAAAGGGGTCCAAGTCATTAGCGAGCGACACGTGCATCAGTTTCTATTAACCAACGAGAAACGTGTGTGGAAACCAAAACCACGTGGTAACTATTCGACGCACCGCGTGGATCGAACGCCACAAGCACCATCTCTCAACCATTGAACATCGTGCGTGGAAACCAAATCCACGTGCCAACTATTTGACGCACCGCGTGGCTCGAATGCCGCCACGCGCACCATCCCTCAACCATCGAACATCGTGCGTGGAAACCAAATCCACGTGCCAACTATTTGACGCACCGCGTGGCTCGAATGCCGCCACGCGCACCATCCCTCAACCATCGAACAACGTGCGTGGAAACCAAATCCACGTGCCAACTATTTTACGTACCGCGTGGCTCGAACGCCGCCACGCGCACCATCATCCTTCAACCAATAAGCATCGTGCGTGGAAACCAAACCCGTACCACGTATCAGCAACCAACCGAAGCCGCGTCGATCCAGCGCCACCGACACGAACTCAACCAACCTAACTAACATAGCAGAACCCAAACGCGACACGTGGAGCCATCTATCTCAACAGAAGACAGAAGCCATCCACGGAGAAGCAAGAACACGTGCCAGCAACCTCAACGCCAGCCAGCCGAGCGCAGCAACGCGCCACGTACCACGAGCCACGGGCCAGGGGCCATCAGCAGATACCTAAAAGATACGTGAGCTGGTATTTCCATTATTTATTTGATTTCGCAAATTCTTGACCACTTTCAGTTTCAGTATTCCCTTTATTTGCTGGCACAATGGGAGACGACAGTAGTGATAGTCAGGACGAGGGCGATGTGTTCCTGGAAGCTACTGAGCTACCGGTCTTAAAAAGACAACGGGCGGCATACAAAGGCCAATTTACTAGCTTCCGTAAATATGTAACTTCACAAAAGGCCATAGCTAAATTAACCGCAGATCAAATAATAGAATTAGAATTACGAGTTGAAAATATTGCAAGAGTTTTTAAAAAATTTAACAAGGTCCAAGAATCTATTGAAACTTTAAGCACTGACATAGATGCTCAAATGGCCGAACGCGACAGCTTCGAAGATCTGTATTTCAAAACCATTGCACAAGCAAAGGACATGTTACAGAGCTATACGCCTAAAACCACCTCACAGGTACCACCCGTGCAGGATCAGAATAGATCATACACGTTGGATATCAGTGAGCAGTCTGTAAAATATCCCGAAATCTCATTGCCAACATTTAAGGGGGATTTCAGGGGCTGGCTAGAATTTAGAGAAACCTTTGATGCACTTATTAATCAGAGCGCGCTAAAACCTATTCAAAAATTTAAATATTTAAGGAGTTGCCTAGTGGCTGGAGCCTTGGAGGTTATTAGCTCAATAGAATACACTAACGAAAACTACAATATTGCGTGGAAACTACTTTGCGAGCGATACAACAACCCAAGGCTATTAGTAACAAATCATTTAAGAGCGCTTTGCGATATCGAACCGATTCAAGAAACCCCTAACGCACTTCGATCGGTAGTTGATAATATATCTAAACACTTACGGTCGCTAAGATCGCTTAAAATAAACACAGAGGATTGGGATCCTATTATGATTCATTTAATATCGTCCAAATTGCCCCCTAGCTTGCAAAATAAGTGGGAGGAACGTAGTACCTCAAGGGAATTGCCTTCTTTGCAGGAATTCAAGACATTCATCAGATCGCGAGCAGACCAAATGGACACGGTACAGACTAGGATGTCGAACGGGCGCGAAGCGCAAGCAAAAAAAGCTATGGTAACCACGTCCTCAGATTCTAAAACACACACATCAACCTGTCCGCAGTGTAACGGTAAGCATTTTCTATACCAATGTCCTAGGTTTCTCGCTGAACGGGGGAACGTATACGAATGGTGAAAAAACTCAGGGTATGTCTGAATTGTTTCAATCCAAACCATATGATAACTAACTGCCGTTCAATGAACTGCAAGCACTGTAACGGTAAACATCATAGTCTTTTGCATTTATCACGGGCGCAGCAAACTATACCTACTCATTTCGAACAACAACAACAACCAACTACTTTATTGAACTCGCATTCCAATGAGATGACGTCACAGGTTACTCGGCTGCAATCACAGGCGCGAACGCAAGGTAACAATAACATTTATAATAGCAGTGCAGCGCCGCAGTCATACCAAGGGCAGCGCGCGAGTACAACGTCCCAGGTGGGCGCGTCCCCTCCCCGAACGTCACAATTATTGGTGCAAAACAACTATAAAAAGGTAGTTATCCTATCAACAGCTCTTGTTTACGTCACAGACGATTTCAATAATAAACATACATTGCGAGTTTTGTTAGATTCCGGATCACAGTCGAACTTTATAACAGAACGGGCGTTTAATTTACTAAACATTGATAAACATCGAACAAATATGCAAGTAATCGGATTTAACAATAACACCTCTAATATAAACTATCTTTGCAACATTAAGTTACAGTCGAGAAACCAACCTTATTCAACCGAATTGTCCTGTTTAATCGTACCTAATATTTGTAACATAAAAAATCAGTGCATTGACATAAAGTCTTTAAATATTCCGCAGCACTTCGTCCTGGCTGATGAAAGGTTTCACCAGGCGAGTGAAATTGACATCCTCATAGGAGTTGAGCTATTTTACCGGTTGCTATGCAAAGGGCAGCATCGACTCGGAGATGGGCTGCCTATACTACAAAAAACCCTGTTGGGCTGGATAATATCAGGCGTTCTGGACAGCACCGTAGCGAGAAAACATGAGGTAAGGTGCAACTTATCTTTAAAATCTCAATTGCGTAAATTTTGGGAGATAGAAGAGTGCAGTATGAGTGACAAGGGGCAAGAAGCGAGGGTATCAGAGTTGTCACATGATGAAATCCAATGCGAAGATGTGTTTAAGTGTCACACCCGCTCTTCTGATGGCAACTTCGTGGTAACACTACCACTTAAGGCGTCACCTAAATTGTTAGGGGAATCTAGGGGGATTGCACTACAGAGATTTAAATCGTTAGAAAAACGTTTTGCTCGCGACGAACAGTACAAACAATTATATTTAAAATTTATGAAAGACTTTGAACAGGCAGGCCGCATGATTGAATACAATGCTAAATCTGACGAGCAGCCTAACTATCTAGCACATCACGGTATCCTTAACCCTGAAAAGGTCACAACTCCGATTCGTGTAGTATTTAACGCGAGTCAACCCACTTCAACGGGTGTCTCACTCAACGACATTCAACACAAAGGTACGATCAGACAGGACAAACTTATTAATATTCTATTACGATTTCGATTACATACATATGTAATTAACGCCGATATTGAAAAAATGTTTTGCAATATACTTTTATCCCCAGAACAAAGACATTTGCAGTGTATTTTGTGGCGCGAGAAGCCACACCATATGTTAAAAACCTATACTTTAACAACGCTTAGTTTTGGCCTGAAGGCAGCACCACACATCGCTACGCGATGCTTATTGCATTTAGCACAGGAAACTCACGCGCTTTTAAAAACACAATCCACAGGAACAGCCTCAGTGGCAACTACGAGTAGCACCACAGCGGCTGCCAACGCCATAGCCAGCGAGTTCTACGCGGACGACCTCCTGACAGGTGGGGACGACCTTCAGGAAGTAGCGGCAGTGGCCTTGGAGACCGATCGCATCCTCAAGGGCGCGGGATTCAAGCTAAGAAAATGGAAATCAAACTCTGCGCAGCTGCAAGGTATGTTAATGACACATACGAACTCAACACAAACAAACATTACAGACACACGGTTCGGGGATGACACGCATAAAATTTTGGGACTATCTTGGTCTAGTCAAAACGATCACTTGCTTTATTGTATTAAAACAGAATCAATCCCTAAAGTAGTGACAAAACGCATAATACTTTCAAAATTATCTAGCATTTTTGATCCCACGGGCCTTATTGGGCCTGTACTTGTTACAGCTAAATGCTTAATTCAAAGGCTGTGGCAAGACAAATGGGGATGGGATAATCCCGTCCCAGAATACCTGCAAAGGGAGTGGGTAACCTTTTACGAAAAATTAAAATACCTAGCGTCATTAAAAATCCCCAGACATATTGTTATAGCAAACTACGATAAAATCGAGTTGCACGGATTTTCTGATGCATCAAATCACGCTATGGGAGCGGCGTGCTATGTACGTTCTATTGATGTACAGGGAAACGTCATTGTACGTTTGCTATTCGCAAAATCAAGGGTAGCACCCATCAAAAAACAAACCATCCCAAAATTAGAACTAGTCGCGGCGCACTTGTTAGCTAACACGATGCAAACAGTGAAAGAATCACTAAAGTGTGAGGTTAATAAGGTTCAATTTTGGTCAGATTCGTGTGTCGTGCTAGCATGGATAAAAACACAGCCGCATAAATTAAATAGATTTGTATCCAATAGGGTAGCACAAATTCAAACACTTTCGCCGGGAAAGTGGAGTTGGGTGTCATCAAAAGATAACCCAGCTGATCTTTTATCGAGAGGGGTTGACGCCGATAAAATTCAATGTAACAGCCTATGGTGGCAGGGTCCCCCGTGGCTTAGCAGACCAGAGCAAGAATGGCCTAAGCAAGAAGTGTCAATAACGTGTCAATTACCCGAACTGAAACAAAACACAACATGTAACGTAACCCAATGTGATAATGAAAAAACTAACTTTTTTAATGATTTACTTACAAGATTCTCGAGTGACAGCAAATTGTTTAGAGTTTTTGCTTATGTTCAGCGATTTATACATAACTGTAAAGAAAAGGCAAATAAAATTAAAGGGCCTATTTCATTGCAAGCATTAGAGGAATCAAAAAACCACTTTTACCAAGTTGCACAGAACGAATCATTTCCGTACGAACTTAACTTACTCAAACACAATAACCCTTTACCGAATAATTCGGTACTACTTGGCCTCAAACCATTTATTAAAGATGGTCTCCTTAGAGTGGGTGGCCGTATAAGCCTGTCACAGTACAGTTACAACAAAAAACACCCGGTCATCCTCCACGCAAGTCACACACTTACAAAATTAATTATGACAAACGAACACATCCGACTGTTTCATGCGGGACCGCAGTTGCTGTTAGCCGCAGTACGTGAACGCATGTGGCCCTTTCAAGGAAAAAAATTAGCAACTAAAATAGTAAGTCACTGTGTCACTTGCTTCAAGGCCAAGCCGGAGACCCCCACACCCGTCATGGGAAACCTGCCCAGCACCAGGATAAACCCCGCCCCACCGTTCCACGTAACAGGTATAGATTACACTGGTCACTTTACACTGCGTGATAGACGAGGACGTGGTTATAAAACTTATAAATGCTATGTCGCTATTTTTGTTTGTTTTGCAACGAAGGCAATTCACATTGAGCTGATTACAGGTCTGAGCACAGAAGCGTTCCTGGGGACCTTGAGACGGTTCATTTCGCGTAGGGGCAGGCCCAGGGAACTCGTTAGTGACAATAGCACTACATTCAGGGGAGCTAATAATGAATTAGTCGAACTTTTAAATTTTTTTAATGTCTATTATGACGATATAGCATCATCCTGTATTGACCAGGGTATCAAATGGAATTTTATCCCTGTATATTCACCCCACATGGGTTCTTTGTGGGAATCGGCAGTACGCCTATGTAAATTTCATCTAAAACGAGTACTTGGTCAGAGTTTATTAACCTACGAAGAATTCGTCACCGTGCTCGTGCAAGTGGAGGGAGTACTGAACTCTCGCCCTTTATGTCCCATAACTTGTAATGACAGCGAAGTTATCCAAACACTGACACCAGCTCACTTTCTTATAGGTAGACCTATCATGGCCCTACCCGACTACGACTACGAAGACGTGCCAACTAATAAAATCAATTATTTTCAACAACTCCAACAGATCTGCCAAGGATTCTGGCGAAAGTGGTCGCGAGAATACATCAGCCTACTGCAGCAACGAACAAAATGGCGCAGCTCCAAGGGACCCAGCCTCACAGCCGGCGCCGTGGTCCTTCTCAAGGACGAACGCCTCCCACCCTGCCAGTGGCCGCTCGCGAGGATCCTGCGCCTTCACCCCGGACCCGACGGAGTGGCGCGCGTGGCTACGATGAAGACATCCAAGGGCACCATCGTACGAAGATCGTTTGCAAGAATATGTCCCTTACCTAATCATGTCATTAACTAAAACAACATCTAGATGTTTAGGCAAACAAAATAAGAGCCGAACGTGTACCTACTTTACTTTATTACCCTGTTTACTTGTAGTGTAATCAACTTTATTTCTCCCAATGGTAATTTCCCCTTATGGTAATGGTAAGGTAAAGGTCCTAGTGGTACACCATGGAAGAAGTTGTTCTGAACGGCTTCCTCCACGGTAGGAACAGCTTCCTATGTACAGCTTTGAAAGGGTAACAAATCAATTCAAAGCAAGCTTACCTAAATCATAATCATGAGCCATAGGTATTTCAAGTAATACCTATACTTACTTATTATATTATTTAAATGTTACCATTTCAAGGCTGGGAGTATGTTCAAGCGCCATCTAACGAACGCTCTCACAATTAATAAGTAACATAATGTCCCTAATTTAACTTAAGCTAGAAAGCAATCGATATAGTGCAAGGCACGATCCACAGAGGGTGTTATAATAAATATTATGTAGTTTGTAAGTAATATAGAGGGCGCTGCTTAAGGTTATATAAGCTCTGGCACAGCGCAGCCCCGGCCTCTTCTTTTACACCACCACGATGCAGAAAATACATTACTAACAGAAAGCACGCTGTTTGACTCCCCACCACTCTGCATCGGCTCGAACACTAAGAGATGTGCTGAAATGGTTTACTGCAAACAATTTACTATTGAATGCAGCTAAAACGAAATGTATAAAATTTTCGTTGCCTAATGTAAGACAGGTTGACACTACTATCAGATTAAATGGAGAGAAGCTGAACCTCGTGGATGAGACTGTTTTTCTCGGGCTTACCTTAGATCGCAATTTGCAATGGAGCCCACACCTATCTGGTCTTGCTGGTAGATTGAGCTCTGCCGCTTATGCTGTACGAAGAATCCGGCAATTCACCAATGTAGAAACGGCGCGGTTAGTTTACTTCAGTTATTTTCACAGCATTATGTCTTATGGCATCCTAATTTGGGGCAAGGCGGCCGACATAGAGACAATCTTTATCCTGCAGAAGAGGGCGGTCCGGTCTATTTACAATCTTGGCTCCCGAGATTCACTTAGAGAACGCTTTAAAGAAATCGACATCCTTACAGTAGCTTCTCAGTATATATATGATGTAATATTGTATACACACAAGAACATCAAATCTTTCAAGAAAGTGTCGGATGTGCATGGTTTCAACACTCGGAATAAGCATAAACTTGCCGTCCCTAAATTTCGTCTACGAAAAGTCAGTAAGTCTTTTTTGGGAAATTGCGTGAGGTTCTACAATAAAGTGCCTGTAGATGCATGGGAATTGCCTCACAATTCATTTAAAAGATACATAAAGACCGCTCTCTTGAAAAAAGCATACTACAAAGTGGATGAATACTTATGTGATGGCACCACCTGGCCAAGGTTGAAAACAGAAGATAATTAGGACATCAATGTGACTTGGCTGCGTCCCGAAGATATTCGTGTATGGTGTCCGGCTCTGTTGCCGTTGTCCGCTGCGTACTAATTGTAATACAATTGACAAAAATAATGTTTTATTTATTTGACATGATGACATGAAATGTATATTTCATAATTTTTTGTTATTTGACATTTGGAGACCATATACATCTCCAGTTTATGTATATGTATTATTATACTTATTATTTGACCGTGGAGGCGTTTTACACCTCTGCTGATTTTAATTTAGTTTAAATTGACCCTAGAGACTATACATCTCTAAGCCATTTAGATTAAGTATTATATTATAGTATTAATTCTGGGACCCTATACATCCCTTTGTAATTTAAATTTTCACAGATATTTGACCTGGAGACCCTATACATCTCCTGCTCAAATAAAACGTGCCAGTAAAGTAAAGTGTTCTGGTTTTGCTGTTTTAATAATTACTTTTTACACTTGTTTCTAAAATGCGGTATTTTTTTTTTTTCTCTCTTAATCTTTTAATGACAGAGTGAGGTTTCTTTGTGTAGTTTGTCTGTGGTTGCGTATTGTAAGAGCTAATGTAACTTGTTTTTAGAAAAAATGACTTTGTGCCAAGTTTCTTGCGGCGCATTCTTCTTGGCAATCATGGTCTTTCCGAAAGCGCTGGTAGACTCAAAAAAATGACGTGTAAAAGAGCATTCAACTGCCTATTTGCTGAATAAAATTTTGAATTTTGAATTTTGAATTTTGAATTTTGAATTTGTTGCGAGTTTCTCGGACCACCATGGCAGGGTAAGTATTTCTTTGTTCTTTTTTATAGGTATGGTTTGATTGCATGTTTCTGTAATTATTTTTGTTATTTTATTGACTATCGTTTCTATTTCTTGCTTAGTGTTAATTTTTTCTATTTCTGTCTTGGTTATATTATTCTCCTGCATTAATTGGTTGAGTTTCTCACGAAACTCGGGCCAATTAGCTTTTTTTGTATTATAGATTCTTGTAGTTCGTTGGATGTTTAGGCCAGGTGATTTTTTCAAGTGTATATCAAAGAGAATACCATTGTGGTCCGAGCTCGTCAGGCCCTCTATAACTCTCCAGTTGTCCACCAGGTCCAGGATATCTGTTGAGCAGGCGGTAACGTCAACGTGACTGCTATAGCGTTTTCCACCTCTAACCGTGTCGAAGGTCGGAATGTCTCCTCTGTTGAGTACGTTCATATTCAGCTCGTCGATAGCACCAGACATGTTTTCCCCTCTGTGATCTATTTCGGGGCTCCCCCACCAGGTGCTCTTGGCATTTGCGTCGCCTCCAAAGACCAGCCTCTCAGGTCCTATTTCTTCGCTGATTTTCTTGAGTTGCTCGAGGTAGGGCTCCAGCGGTTGGTCGGGTTCAAAATAGAACGAGACGAGTGCGATCTCCCAGGCGCGAGTACGTATTCCCACCACTACAATATTGTTCGTGGTGAGTTTTGGGTATTGTAGCACATCTAGGTTTTCATCGAATACGGCTATCGCAGCTTTTACATTCCCATCTCCCGTATCCGCGTTCTGGAAGATTCGCACTCCTCTGTGACCTCGCATCTCCCTTTTTCCTCCCACATACGGCTCCTGTAACAGTGCCACCGCTACTTTGCGGTTTTTAGCCTCGATGAGGAGTTCGTCCGTGGCTAGCTTTTTCCT
This sequence comes from Clepsis dumicolana, assembly GCA_963691665.1. Taxonomy (NCBI): domain Eukaryota; kingdom Metazoa; phylum Arthropoda; class Insecta; order Lepidoptera; family Tortricidae; genus Clepsis; species Clepsis dumicolana. Next base: position 49,900 of record CAVNVB010000224.1, read on the forward strand.
CTGTAGGTTTGCTTGCGCCACCCGATAGGGAATTTGGTTGTCGTTCTCTTGTATGGTGCCAAAGTGATTTCCGCCATGGGTGCCCTTAGCAGTATGCTACTGTCGAACGTGCCAGCACATCCCATTTTATCCTTGTGGGACATCCCGCGCTAAAGGCATTGTGTTCCGTGCTGTCCAACCCTGCCCTCGAGCAGTTGCGGCATTTGGGTGGTATCCCCGCTAGCCAGTCCAGGCAATCTGCTCTTAGGTGAGGTCCTCCACAGTGGCTACATGCCTCGACTGAGTCTTTGCAGAAGCGTCTGCCGTGTCCATATCCCAGGCAGCGCGTACATTGTACCAAAGGCGACTGGTCTTCCACCCTTATTCTCTGCAGGTCAATGTGGAGGCTTCCTGCTTCAGTCGCTCTCTGCCACACCTTGGGGGATGCGCTGAGGACTACGTTCGCGACATGCGGGTTTCTAGCTTTTCTTCTATACTTAATTTCAATCCTGTCATCCCCCTCGCCCAGGTCGCGAAAAACTCCTCTGTTTTGGTTTCTCAGGGCCTTAAGTATGTCTTCATCCGTATTTACGGCTAGTACGTTCCTGAGGACAAACAGTGGGTCTTTGTTTTTCACCTCCTCGACGATGAGGCTGGCATTATTAGTCTCTAGTCTCTTTCTGACCTTGTCTCGTTCCTTCGTTGTTCCGAACCCCATTATCACCTTCCGGTCTTTGGCTTTCCTTACTCTCTCAACCTTAACCCAGCCCTCCTTTGCGTCCACGGCTTGCCTCACCTTGTTCAGGACCTCGTCACCTGTCTCGGTTTCATCCGCAGACGTTATTATGACTGAGTGCAGTGTGCTTCTGCTCTGCTTTTGAGTCGCTGTCACGTCTGCGTAAGTGGTCGTGGGCGCGCGTTCCATTTCCTCTCTTTGCTGCTCCAATTGGGTTTGGAGATCCTGCACTCTTTTGGTGTTTTCGAGCAGGAGAAGTGCGTGTTCCTCCAGGGCGATCATGAGGCGTTCCGGGTCGTGACTCTGTGGTTGAAGAGGTGTGACGACAGTCATGACGGGATCCGGTTCCTTGGTTCCCTTCGCTTTTTCTTGGTTTGGTTTTCCCCTTGGCTCCAATTCCGCTTCCTTCACCAGTTCGTACAAACGGTTCAGTGTTTGTATGACTTTTTCTTTTATCTCAGTCTTGATGTTTCGGCTATTGTTGAGATTTTCCTTGGCTTTTTGCAGGCAGGCCTTTGCTTCCGCCGTCCGGTTAGGGTATTTTCTTTTTGGTGGTGTGTTCGTAGGTGTTTTCACGAACGTTTTATTTGCAGCCGACGGCCCGCTGTTTTGCGGTTTCGGGATAGTCTGTGTTTTAGCAGGACCTGTCTGGTTCATTGTCTGTGGCATCGTGGGTGTGGTGTCTGCGTTTGCAGCCTCCCACTTGTCTATGCTTAGCCTCACGCTTTTCTCTAAGGATAGCTCTTGAGGCGATTTGTTTTCGCCTGTCGGTCGTTTCACTGGGGTTCTCAGCCCGAACATGTCCAAGTAGAAGAGATGTCTCCTCGTATAAAGGAAACTGTCAGCAGTACACAAGTTGCGGATTGTATAAGTAGTAAAGTTTTCAACTTGTGTAGTTTTAGTAAGGACATTTTCTTCCTTAGTAAGGACAATTTCTTCCTTAGTAAGGACAATTTCTTCCTTAGTAAGGACAATTTCTTCCTTAGTAAGGACAATTTCTTCCTTAGTAAGGACAATTTCTTCCTTAGTAAGGACAATTTCTTCCTTAGTAAGGACAATTTCTTCCTTAGTAAGGACAATTTCTTCCTTAGTAAGGACAATTTCTTCCTTAGTAAGGACAATTTCTTCCTTAGTAAGGACAATTTCTTCCTTAGTAAGGACAATTTCTTCCTTAGTAAGGACAATTTCTTCCTTAGTAAGGACAATTTCTTCCTTAGTAAGGACAATTTCTTCCTTAGTAAGGACAATTTCTTCCTTAGTAAGGACAATTTCTTCCTTAGTTGGTGTCTCTCTTGCGGTTTTTAAGGTGTTTTCGAATGTTAGTGGATAAAAAACGACCTCGGCTTTCATCCCTGACTTGATTTCTTCCTTTAACCTTTGATTTGGCTTTGTTTTTGCGGATTTTCGATTTCTCAATTTGATTGGATTTGTTGAATTTAATTCAAACATTTTGCTAACTTTTACTATTCGGCGGCTAATAACTTCTATACCCGTTGACCTACTGCCACCAAATTTTTGTGGTGGGTAGAGTTGGGGCTGAAGTTGTTACCCTGCTAATTAGGAAAGTTAGTAAAAAGCGGTTTCCTAATTAGGAATTTTCAAAAAGTGCTTTGCGCCTGACGGTATTTTTGTTTTGCGCCTAGCGCTTTTATTAGCAACCTAAAAACAATTCGGTAGACGGCTCAGTTCTGACACTAAAATTCTGTTTTTGGTGTCAAAAGAAAGGTCAATCCTTTCGCCCAAGATCTGTCTTAAGTTGTGGGGGGGTATCTCCCCCCCCCCTTGAGATACGATTTTTTGAAAAAAGGTCGATTAACACCTTCCGGCGTTTTTACCGCCGGTATTTGGGAGTCCGCAACCAAATCGATTTAAAAAAGTGAATTAATTTGGGAGGTGGAAAAGGCGGTGCAAAAGGTGGAAAATTCAGGTTTTCATCGGAAAATTCCCAAAAGGGTCTCAAACGGTCGGGGGCGTCCTGCCGTCCCGTCTGGGATCAACATTTTGGGCAAATATTAATATTTGCGGAGAAAATTTTAGATAAAATAGGTTGGAGGTTATTGACTCCAGAAATTGTTTTTCGTTCTCCCATTGAGGGGGATGAACGGGAAATGACGGACAGAGGAGAAAACTTCTTGGACGCCATGGATATGGTGTCCAATCCCAAAAAGAGGGGCAATGCAGAGGGTCTGACAATCGGGCAAGGTACTCCTTCCCCGAAGGTCAATAGCTCCTCTAGAGGGCGCACTCCCACAGGGATGGGAAGCTATGCGGGGCTGGCCGCAGCGAAGGCTAAACTAAGGGCCTATGACACGGACAATGACGACTTGGAATCCCGGGCGGACAAGGTCAAGACCTACCGCCTAAAATTCCCAGCGCTGCGTTCCTTATCACAAGGGAACAGGAATAAATCTCAGAGGGATCGGAGCCCTGTCCACTCCGTTCACATTTCGGATGCATCCGAAGACGAGGTTGAAGATGACTACCGCCGACCCGTTGGCGAACGAAAGGAGTTAGAGGACCTCTCCAGGGAGTTTCTCAAACGTCCAACGGGTGCTGTGAAAAAGGGCGTGGTGACTGGCTCCCAAAACTTGGCTCTGGAGAATGACCGTTTGGAGTCCGAAAGAGCCGGGGCTGTGGAGAACGCGCGCAAGGCGGCTCGCCAAGTACTCTCTGAGGCTGCCAAGTCTGGCAACCTTAACGGATTAGTACGAGGCAATATAAATGCGGCTTGTAGAGAAATTCTCCAATGTATGGAGGAAATTGAGAGCCTGACTGAAAGCGAGGAGATCAGGAAACTCAAAGCGGACAACAAACGGATGCGGGAGCAGCTGGCTCAGCTCACGGCTGAAACCAAGGCCCTGCGTACCGCATTCTCTGACCGAAGGGAGGTCTCTCACCCCTCAGCCCAGGGACTCCCCGATGGACTGCAAGAAGCTCTTGCAGTCCACTCAAAGGAATTGTTCATCAGCCTGGGCAAAATGATCAATGCCCGGCTAGAGGCGGTAGAGAGGCGACTGCCACCGGAGCCTGTGATGCGCCCCCCGTTAGCAGCGGACAGGGCCAGCCGGACGCAAGAGGTTCCAAAAGGAAGGCAGGGCAAGAAGGCGGTGGGTGGCCGTTCTGCCAGCCAACCTGAATCGAGGCCGCTGACGCAAACAGCGAATGAGCCCAATAATAGAGCTCAACCTAAGGCCCAGGCGAAGGCTAAGCCGAAAGCTCAGCCAAAAGCTCAGCCTGGAGCAAAAGCAGCGCCAGGGAACCGGACCGGAACCCGGCAGGAGCAAGAGCCGATGCCCACCACCTCCACAGCTGCGACAAGGTCGGATATGCAGACCCCCTGGACAGAGGTTGTTAAGCGCAAACCCAAGAAGGCCCCGCAAGCTGAACCGAGAACTGCAGTCAAAAAACCTGCAAAGAGCGTGAAACTGACCACCCCAAAAAGCTCAGCCGTGGTTATTACGCTCAGGCCGGAGGCTAAGGTTTCGTACCTGGAGGCCATGCAAAAGGCCACCACGTCTCTACGGCTTGCGGAGGTTGGCCTCGAGAGCGTGAGGATACGCAAGTCGGCGACGGGAGCCCGCCTAATTGAGGTTGCGGGTGCTAACAATGCCCGAATTGCAGACGACCTGGCCGCGAAAATCGAAAACGTGATTGGAGAATTGGCCACCGTCGACAGACCGTATAAGACGGCAGACCTCCGAGTTACTGGCTTTGATGAGTCAGTAACCTCGGAGGACATCAAAACGGCAGTAATCCTAAAGGGCGAATGCGAAACGGACAAGGTTAAGGTGGGACCGATCCGGATCTTGGCGAATGGCACCGGGTCGGCCTTGGTGCGGTGCCCGGTGGCGGCGGCCAAAAACCTTATAGAACAAGGGAAATTGCTAGTGGGATGGTCGGCTGCCAAGGTGGCGGCCCTTGAGCCTCGACCCATGCGGTGCTACCGCTGCATGGGAACGGGCCACACGAGGGTGCGGTGCCCATCGATGGTAGAAAGAGGGGATCTGTGTTTCCGGTGCTCGAAACCGGGACACAAAGCCACAGACTGCACAGCGGACCCCTTCTGCGGGGTGTGCCACCACGCAAAGCGCACAGCGGGTCATGTCATGGGAGGGCACTCATGTGCTCCCCCTCCGACAAAGGGACGTGAAGACGGGCAAAAGACCCCTCAGAGTCCTGTGACTCCCCTAAGGGGCACACAAGAGGAGGAACCCATGGATGCCTAGATGCCAGCACATCAGCATCTAGACATCCTTCAGGGCAACCTGAACCACTCCGCCCGTGCTCAAGATCTGCTAATGCAGGTCATGGCGGAGTGGGGCATAGCAGTTGCAGTGGTGGCGGAGCCGTACTGCGTTCCCCCTCAACCTAACTGGGCTGGATCAACGGACAGCAGAGTTGGCATAGTGGTTCCAACTACAGGAGATTTCCCCTCCCTCTTCAGAATCGAGGAGGGACCGGGGTACGTGGCGGCTAGATGGGGCAAGATCGTTATCATTGGTGTGTACTTCTCCCCCAACAGGCTGCTCTCTGACTTTGAGGACTACCTCGAGGACTTGGGGAGAGTGGTGAGAAAGGTCGCCCCAGCACAGATTGTGCTAATGGGGGACCTGAATGCCAAAAGCGACGCATGGGGCTCCCCCCACACAGACCCAAAAGGGGTGATCCTCCGGGACTGGGTGGTGGCCACAGGATTGGAGGTATTAAACCAGGGCAACGCCAACACGTGTGTACGTCGGCAGGGTGGGTCCATCGTGGACATCACGTTTGCGACCCCTGCCCTAGCCACACGAATCGCTGATTGGCGCGTTCTTGAGGACGTAGAGACCCTCTCTGATCACCTTTACATCCGGATGAGGGTCTCTGCCTCGCCGCTGCCGCAGTCGCAGCCGCTTGCAGGGAGGAGGGCGTATTTCCCACGGTGGGTGTTAACGAAGTTCGACCCAGAAATGGCGCAAGAGGCTGCAGTGGTGGAAGCGTGGTGTGACTCCTCGTCCGAGGCACTTGGAGCAGAGGAAAAAGCAGCCCGCTTTCGTGAGTCGCTCACTGCAGTGTGTGATGCTGCTATGCCTCGGGTCAGGAGAATGCCGGCTAAGCGGAGTGTATACTGGTGGTCGGAGGAAATTGCGGCCATCCGAACTGCCAGCAACAGTGCACGCCGGGCGTACACACGCTGTAGACGCAGGAGACTTCACACCGCCGAGGAGGAGGCGCTCCTCCACGAGGCGCTCAAGCAGGCAAAGGAGGCGCTGTCTTTGGCCATCGCAAAGGCAAAAGACTCCGCTTACGAGGAGTTCCTAGCAACACTGGACAGGAATCCATGGGGGCGTCCGTACAAAATGGTACGGAATAAAATGAAGCGTGCACCCCCCATGGACTCTATGGAGCTGGAACTCCTGAACAGGGTAGTGGAGGCTCTTTTCCCGCCGGCACCAGACTTCACTCCCCCGAGTATGTCGGCCCCCTCGGAGGAGCAGAGAGACTCACCTCAAAACGTCCCGAGGGTCACGGACGATGAGATGATGATGGTAAGGGATCGTCTCCGGGCCTGTAAAAAGTCCCCGGGGCCTGACGGAGTTCCGGCAAGGGTCATACCTGTGGCCCTGACACACTTGGGAGATCACCTCAGAGATCTCTACGACGAGTGCTTAGAGGTGGGATGCTTTCCTAAAATCTGGAAAGAAGGAAGGCTGGTCCTTATACCCAAGCCGGGACGCTCGCCGGACTCGCCCTCTGCCCATCGGCCACTAGTCTTACTGGATGAGACTGGGAAGGCCATGGAGCGCATAATTGCCTGCAGAATACGCGCGCATATGCGGGAAGTCGGCCCAGACCTGTCCGACCGGCAGTTTGGGTTTAGGGCCGGAAGATCAACGCTGGATGCACTGAAGACTCTGAAGGATTACTGCGCTCTGGCGGCTAGCAAAGGGGAAGGAGTGGTGGCGGTGTCGCTCGACATCGCCAATGCTTTCGGCACTCTCCCCTACTCAGTAATCCAGGAGTCCCTCCGGTATCACCGAATGCCGGAATATTTGCAGAAAATTATAGGGCACTACCTTGAGGAAAGGGTAGTGCTCTTTAATTATGACGGGAAGCGTATTAGCCGGCCCATGACCTGTGGAGTCCCCCAAGGGTCAGTCCTGGGTCCACTATTGTGGAACTTAGGATTTGACTGGGTGATACGTGGCGTGCAGCTTCCCCGCATGGCCACGATCTGTTACGCCGACGACACGCTTGTGGTCGTGCGGGGAAGCGAAATGAGGGAGACCCTTCGCAGGGCGGCTGTTGCGGCCGAGTTGGTGGTCGGCCGAATCAGGGCGCTTGGCTTAGAGGTGGCCGTGTCTAAAACCGATGCCATGGTTTTTGGGGCACCCAGTTGGCGCATCCCGGCTGATGCCTCACTGCAAATCGGAGGGGAACCTGTCCGGATCAAGGCCAATATTAAATATCTTGGTCTTGTCCTGGACAGGAAATGGGACTTCGGGGAACATTTTGCTCGGCTCGCTCCCCGCTTAGTGGGAACCGCATCAGCGCTGGCCAAGCTGATGCCAAATGAGGGTGGCCCAAGTGCGCCTTGCAGGCGGTTATTCGCTGGGGTCGTACGCAGCATGGCGCTGTACGGGGCCCCAATATGGGCAGACAGGCTGTCGGAGAGAACAAAGGCCCTCCTCCGACGGCCCCAGAGGGTGGTCGCCAACCGCATTGTAAGGGCTTACGTGACAGTGGCGCACATGGTAGCCTGTTTGCTAGCGTGCACGCCCCCGTGGGACATAGACGCCTCCGTAATGGCGGAGACGTACAAGGAGCAAAGGGAAGCCCAGGTGAGGGATGATAGGCGAGCCCCGCAGGAGTTGCTGCACGCCCGCAGAATGGCCCAAAGGCGAATGCGTGATAGGTGGAAGAGTGAGCTGGAGGACAGTCGCTATGGTACGAGGACTATAGCGGCACTCCTCCCCTCACTCGACTTGTGGCTCGATAGGGAGTTCGGTACTCTAACATACCGACTAGTACAAATCCTTACGGGCCACGGGTGTTTTGGCTACTACCTACATCGCATAGGTAGAGAGGGCAGCGCGCAGTGTTACAACTGCAGCGCAACAGAAGACACAGCCCAACATACACTCGAGGAGTGTCCTTGCTGGGACTATGAGCGTCGCCAGCTCACTGCGGCCCTCGGACGGACGGACTTGTCGCTCCACAGCGTAGTGGAAGCTATGCTTGGGGGTGAAGAGCCATGGGAGGAAGTAGCTTCCTTTTGCGAGGCAGTAATGCTTCAGAAGGAGGCTGAGGAACGGGAGCGCGAGGAGGATGTCCATGCGCCCTCGTTCCGGCGCAGACGGAGGGGAATGCGGCGTAGGCGGTTTGCTGCCCGCCAAATCCCCCAGTAGGACCAGCGGGTGGGGGACGGGGATCCCCTGCTTGCACTGCACGGTCCTGCAAGTCTGAGGGAGGGGTTGAAACGTTGCAACTCCTCCCTCCTTGGCGCGGGTAGCCCTGGCGCAAGCTAGGGCGGCCGGGAGGCGCTGCGGAGGAGTCTTCGGGTTCCCGTGGCGCCTACCAACCTCGGCAAGAGGGCAACGTCGGAGTGGTTTTAGTGGGTATGCTCTCCCCTCCCCTTCTCATTCGGAGAAGAGGACGGGAGAGAGAGTCCCACATAACCAGCTGGGCCTCCCCGGGCCTGGCGGTACCCGTAACGGGTTTCCACTTCGTTAAAAAAAAAAAAAAAAAAAAAAGGTTAGGTTAGGTTAGGTTAGGTTAGGTTAGGTTAGGTTGAGGAAAATTTTCGGGGCGACTTTGTGTTTAACCTTAAATTACCTTGCGACGGATAACTTTTTTCAAGTTCTTACAGCGGTTTTTGAAAGATCTTTAAATTCTTTAAAATTTGACATCTGTTTTGTGCTTCCAGCTTCACTGGAACACAATTTTTCCTTTTTTCTATCTTCTGCTGCAAAACCCTTCCGGTTTTGCGGTCCGAAAATTTATAACACAATCCCGGTTTTTGACTTTCAAAAATCGGTTTTATCATTTTTAGCTTAGCTTTTTTCATATTTTTTCTCCTTAGTTTAGAGCGACTTAGACGTACTACCCAACGCCCTTTGCCCCATAATTCTAGAACGTGCCGTTCTGGAGTTATTGGGCAGAGCCTACGTTGCTCGTGGTTACGGCATAGGCGCTCTCAACTACCATTTTTAAATTTGTAAATTTTTCAAAAATTCGCTGTCGGGGGGGGGTTGAGCTAGTGGGTCTCAATTATAGTGGAGTGCATAGAGGGTAGCTTGCACCGCTTAACGGCACCCTAAGCGCCACTCTATCTGTAATAGGGACGTGGATATCGGGCAAAAACTACCAACTTTTTTGTCACTTTTCATAAGTTGGTAATTTTTGCCGACTCGCGCTTGACCGTTTTTGTTAGATTTTGAGTTTACTCAAAATCTAGCAGGACAAGCCGGGTATTGGGCCTGGTGAAAAGGTCCGGGGGGGGAATCCGGTTTCTGCCACCTGGCTGGAACCTGATTTGGGTGGTTTCCGAGTGAGATATCCTCCGTTCTGCCGGCATTATAGTCGGAGTCCCGGCTATAAAGGCGGCTGGGGAATCTCCTCGGAACCTCTCGGGGTGGGTTTGGGGGGTCCGTTAGGCCATCTGGCCAAAGGGACATCTCCTTTTGCGGGGTTTTTGGTCGGTCGAGTTGTGCACTGCGGCCTCCCGTAAACCATCACTTTGCGGTTCACCCAACGGAGTGAGGCGGGTTGGGTTGCCGTGAGTGGTGGGTTGTGGGGGAAAGTGGGGTCCGGCTCTGCCGAACAAAAAGGGGGGGTTTTCCGTAGGGGGGTAGGGGTTATTCGGAATTTCTGGGTGGGTTCGGCTGAGGTTTTTCGGGGCTTGCTGCCGTGGCTGAGGTCGGATCACCGATCTTAGTCGCGGCCGTTTGCGCCGGCGAGCTTCGCCAGGGCCCAGGGGTTGTCGGGGGGGATCTTGGGGGGTGCCTTGCACCATCCCTGTATTAACTTGTGGTGAGTATCTGCTAACTCACTGCAATGGCCGAGCGGTTGACCGCCAGCCGGGAGGAGAAGAAGGCATTCCTGAGCGTGCTGTGCTCAGACGCGTCTGATTCTGAGACCGAGGGGTTCGTCAGCCCCGACATGGACCTGGAAACGGGTCCATGCGTCCTAGGGGAAGCAATTTTAAACGCTCCGCCGAGGAGGAGCCCGTTCGGGAAAAGGCCGATTGGGTCGGTCGGAGACGCGGCAGCCTCTCCGCTGCCAAAAGCGACCACTGCTAGCAGGGGTCGCTCTACGAAGGCTGTGGCCGGGCACCACCACTACTTAGCAGCAGCTAAGAGGAACCTGGCGGGGATCACGTCGGAGCTCGACTCCAACGATGGTTCCCCAAGCCGTATGGTCTTCCAGGGCCTGGAGATGGAGGAGGGGGATTCTGATGCCCCTCCACCAGAGACCAAGGAGGCGTTGGCCGCCACCGCAATGCTCAACCTCGCTAGCATAAAGGAGCAGGTAGCAAAATGCGGCACCGTCAAGGGGACGGTCTGGGGGGCCATTAACACCGCCACTGCAGAAGCCATGGCTGCAGTTGAGAGTCTTCGGACTATGACTCCGGCCGAGGAGCACCGCCGGCTTCGCGCTGACAATGCCCGGCTCTCTCGAGAGCTGGACATTGTCCGCGCGGAACTTAAAGCCTTCAAGAAGGCTTTCGAGGACTCCCAGAGGGGAGTCCACGCGGCAGCCAAAGAGGCGACCGGCGCCACTAGCGCCGGTAAAACGACGGCCGACCTCAAAGAGGTCATCGAAGTGATGAGGCGGGACCTCTTAACATCCCTAGGCGGGATGATTAATGCCCGCCTGGGGGACTTGGAGTCGCGGCTCCCCCCGGAGAGAGTGCTCCGGCCTCCCCTTGAGGCCGATAGGCGCCAGGAGCCGCCGCCGCGCCCAAGGACGCAGCCAAACCTGGCTAAAGGTGCCATGCGCCAGCCGGCGGACAAGGTCGGGGACCCAAAGCCCCAGACCAAGAAGGTTGAGGACACTAAGTCCCAACCTAAGAAGGCGGGGGTGCCAAACCCCCAAGCGAAGAAGGCGGCCCACCGACCTCAGGGGACGCCGGCGCCAGGGCCTGCACACAGTGCAGAAGAGGGGAAAGGCCAGGGCATTCCTGCCCATGCCCCCCCCCCCTCGCAACACCGAGGCCCCATGGGCAAAGGTGGTGGGGCGGAAGTCGAAGGGCAAGGGCAAGGCCCCCCCCGGTAACCCTTCGACCAGCGCGGCTCGCCGAAGCGCCCCGGCCCCCAAGGCCGTTAAAATCGTCGCCCCCCGCACCGCTGCCATAGTGGTGACGCTCAAAGAGGGGGCGACAATTTTGAGCCCCGAGGGCAGGTCCCTACCGGCCAAATACCCGGACGTCCTGGCAAAGGCCAAGGCAGCGATCAGGCTGGCGGACCTCGGCTTGGAGTCGGTCAACATACGAACTTCCATGACCGGCTCCAAGCTGATGGAGGTGGGAGGGGATACCCCTGAGGCGACTGCGGACCTCCTGGCTAGGCAACTGCAGGAGGTCATTGGGGCCCTTGCGGACATCTCCCGGCCGTCTAAGCTGGTTGACATTCGTGTCACCGGCCTAGACGAGTCGGTCAGCCGGGAGGAAGTGGCGGCAATCGTGGCCGAGAAGGGGGGCTGCCCACCTGGGAGTGTAAAGGTGGGCGCGATCAGGCCGAGCTTTTGGGCTGGGGGATCGGCCCTGATCAGGTGTCCGGCGACGGCCGCTAAAGCGGTCGTCAGACTAGCGAAGGTGACCATCGGGTGGTCGGTGGTCACCTTCAAGGCGGTGGAGGCCCAGCCCATGCGCTGCTTCAAATGCATGATGCTGGGCCACACCAGGGCCATGTGCCCAACGGAAGCGGAGTTCGGGGCACTCTGCTTCCGTCGTGGCGGAGATGGCCACAGGGCGGCTGCGTGTGAGGCCCCAGCCAAATGCGCAGTATGCGCCAAGGCGGGCCGACCTCACGCGCACGTGATGGGGGGGGAGAAATGTGTCCCCCCAACCGTAAAAGGGAAGGCCCCACCGAACCGGGCCCCCCCGTCCAACGCCGCAAGCCGCCAGGCGGCTGAGGAACTCGACATGCAGGTGTCTTAATGCCCAGACACCTGCACACCGAGTTCCTGCAGACCAACGCCAACCACTCCGCCCGCGCACAGGACCTGCTTATGCAGGTCTTGGCGGAGTGGAAGATCGGCGTCGCGGTCGTGGCCGAACCCTACGCTGTCCCCCCCCAGCCAAATTGGGTAGGGGACACAGTGGGTTCGGTCGGCGTGGTGGTGCCGCCAACGGGCCCCCAGCGCCTCTCCCTCAGAGAAAGGGGCGCGGGCTACGTGGCGGCAAATTGGGGAGGAGTAGTACTCATAGGAGTCTACTTCTCCCCAAATAGGAACCTCTCGGAATTCGAGAGGTTCCTGGATGGCCTGGAGCTGGTGGTGCAAAGAGCATCGCCGGCTCAGGTCATCGTGATGGGAGACCTCAACGCCAAGTGCGTGGCGTGGGGGTCTTCCATCACGGATGCGAAGGGGGCGCTTCTCCGAGACTGGGCCGCCATGGTAGGCCTGGTCCCGGAGAACCGGGGCAACGCCTACACGTGCGTGCGCTGGCAAGGGGGTTCGGTGGTAGACGTAACGTTTGCCACCCCTGCCATTGGCGCACGCATTACGTGTTGGCGTGTCCTGGAGGAGGTGGAGACCCTGTCGGACCACGTGTATATCCGGTTCAGGGTCTCCAATGCGCCTCACGGGCCTCAGGTCCGGGTGGTGGGTGGGCGGGGCGGGGAGAGCTTCCCTAAGTGGCAGCTCTCCCGCCTCAAAACGGACCTGGCGGAAGAGGCCGCCGTGGTCCGTGCGTGGGCGACGGACCCTCCCCAGTCGGTGGGGGTCGAGGAGAGGGCCGTCAGGTTCCGGCGGGACCTGACGGCGGTGTGCGACGCGGGCATGCCCAGGGCACGCCCGTTCAAGCCGAGGGAGGGCGTGTACTGGTGGACGCAGGACCTCGCGGTCCTGCGTGCCGCCAGCAACGCTGCCCGCCGCGCGTTTACCCGGTGCCGACGAAGGCGGAACCGGATGGCGGGCGAGCTAGAGCGCCTTCAGGCCGAGATGCGCTCGGCCAAAAAGGCGCTCGCAAACGCCATTGCGGCGGACAAGGACTCCGCTTACGCTCGACGCGGACCCGTGGGGGCGCCCGTACCGAATGGTACGGGCGAAGATGAAGGTGGCCCCCTCCACGGAGGAAATGGAGCCGGCCGTCCTTAGCGCGGTGGTCGAGGGGCTGTTTCCTGACAGCCCCCCTTTCGACCCACCGCGCATGGCTCTGCCTGAGAGCGAGGACGAGGAGACCGCCATCGAAGCTCCCCCGGTAACGGGGGAGGAAATGGAGATGGCGGTTGGCCGGCTCAAGGGGTCCCGGAAAGCTCCGGGACCGGATGGGGTACCCGGAAAGGTACTCCCCATCGCCCTGAGGCACCTCGGGGACCGACTCCGCCGCCTGTTCGACGATTGCCTGGCGGCGGGTCGCTTCCCCACGGTGTGGAAGGAGGGGCGGCTGGTGCTGCTAAGGAAGGAGGGTCGACCGCCGGACTCCCCTTCCGGGCACCGGCCGCTAGTGATGCTGGATGAGGTCGGGAAGCTCCTCGAAAGAGTGGTGGCTTCCCGCATCATTCAGCATCTGGCGAGGGTTGGGCCGGACCTCTCCGTGAACCAGTACGGGTTTCGGGCGGGGCGTTCCACGATCGACGCCCTGTCCGCCCTGAAAGGGTTCACGGAGGAAGCGGCCAGGGGGGGGCAGGGGGCTGTGGCGGTGTCACTAGACATCGCCAACGCCTTCGGCTCCCTCCCCTTCGGGGTGATAGAGGAGGCACTCCGATACCATGGAGTGCCCCTCTACCTCCGGAGGGTGGTAGGACACTACCTGCAGGGACGGGTGGTGTCCTACATGGGGAGGGGGGGAAATAGGGAGGAGAGGCGGATGGCCTGCGGCGTTCCCCAGGGGTCAGTCCTAGGACCCCTGCTTTGGAACGTCGGGTTTGACTGGGCCATCCGCGGGGAGGTGCTGCCCCGGATGGCGGTCGTCTGCTATGCAGACGACACGCTGGTGGCTGTCCGGGACACCACCTGGGAGGGAGTAAAGAGGAGGGCGGAGGTGGGAGCCTCCCTGTTGGTCCGGAGGATTGAGGCGCTAGGCCTAAAGGTGGCACTCCGCAAAACCGAGGCCCTTTGCTTTAAGGGGCCAAGGTGGCGAGTGCCAGCGGGGGCCACCCTCCGGATCAACAGGGACGCTGTTGAGGTTAAGGCCCAAATTAAATATTTGGGCCTTATCCTCGACGGGAGGTGGCGATTCGGGGAGCATTTTAAACAGCTTGCTCCCCGTCTCGTCGGTGCGGCCGGAGCCCTGGCAAGGCTCCTGCCGAACCAGGGAGGACCAGGCGCCCCCTGCAGGCGCCTGCACGCGGGTGTCATCCGCAGCATGGCCCTGTATGGCGCGCCGATCTGGGCAGACGCCCTCGACGCGCCGAACAGGGCCCTGCTTCGCAGGCCGCAGCGGATCGTGGCGGTGCGGGCATGCCGGGCCTACCGCACGGTGGGCCACGCTGCGGCATGCGTCATGGCCGGCACACCCCCGTGGGAGATCGAGGCGGGGGTGCTGGCCGAGGCGCATTGGGAGCGGGTGGCGAGGCGGGCCAGGGGCGATTCACTCGCCCCAGAGGAGGTGGCCCACACAAGGGAGGAGAGGAAAGAGGAGGTCCTCGAGCTCTGGGTGGATGACCTAGCGGGCGCCACGTATGGCGTCCGCACCATAGAGGCCATCCGCCCCCAGCTCGTGGAGTGGTGTGGGAGGACCCACGGGTCCCTCACCTTCCGACTCGCCCAGGTGCTGTCCGGACACGGTTGCTTCGGACGGTACCTGTGGCGGATCGGCAGGGAGGAGACGGCGTCGTGCCACGAGTGCGGCGCTGGCGAGGACAGAGCACAGCACACCCTAGAGGTGTGCCCAAGCTGGTCCGACGAGCGCCGCACCCTGGTGGCGGCGATCGGCGGTGACCTCTCGCTCCCCAGCGTTGTATACGCCATGCTGGGAAGCGAGAGGGCGTGGGAGGCCGTCGCCTCCTTCTGTGAAACCACCATCTCACAGAAGGAGGAGAGGGAGCGGGAGCGCGAGAATAATCCTCTTGCGCCCCCGCTCCGGCGTAGACGGATGGGGAGGAGAAGGCGGCAATATATCGCCGCCCTCGCCCCCCCATAGTGGTGCTGGCTGGCAAGGGATGGGGATCCCCTGCCGGCGATAACAGCCCACAACGTCTAGGGGGGAGACCAAGTGTCCCGGTCCCCCCCCTCTTGGCGCGGAGCCCCGGCTATGTATAGCTGGGGCCGGCTTGCGGCAAGTCGCGGTTGAAACACGCAAGTGCACCCGCGGCATGCCGCAGCAAAGCCTGGAGGGACACCGACGGGTTTTTAGTGGGTAGGCCTCTCCCTCTCCTTCCGCTCGGGAAGGGGCGGGACGAGGAGAGTCCCACATAACTCCCGCACCGTCCCCACAGTGCGGGGGTATGCGTAACGCATTTTCCCGTCGGAAAAAAAAAAAAAAAAAAAAAAAAAAAAAAAAAAAAAAAAAAAAAAAAAAGGTTAGGTTAGGTTAGGTTAGGTTAGGTTAGGTTAGGTTAGGTTAGGTTAGGTTAGGTTAGGTTAGGTTAGGTTAGGTTAGGTTAGGTTAGGTTAGGTTAGGTTAGGTTAGGTTAGGTTAGGTTAGGTTAGGTTAGGTTAGGTTAGGTTAGGTTAGGTTAGGTTAGGTTAGGTTAGGTTAGGTTAGGTTAGGTTAGGTTAGGTTAGGTTAGGTTAGGTTAGGTTAGGTTAGGTTAGGTTAGGTTAGGTTAGCTTAGGTTAGCTTAGGTTAGGTTAGGTTAGGTTAGGTTAGGTTAGGTTAGGTTAGGTTAGGTTAGGTTAGGTTAGGTTAGGTTAGGTTAGGTTAGGTTAGGTTAGGTTAGGTTAGGTTAGGTTAGGTTAGGTTAGGTTAGGTTAGGTTAGGTTAGGTTAGGTTAGGTTAGGTTGAGGAAAATTTTCGGAGTGAATTTATGTTTACCCTTAAATTGCCTTGCGTTGGAGAAACTTTTATTAGTTTTTATAGCGAATTTTCGAAGTTTTCTTTATTCTTTAAATTTTGGTACCTGTCCCGTGTCTCTAGCTTCTCTAGAACACCCTTTTTTCTTTTTTCTTTTTCGTACTGTAAAACCCTTCCGGTTTTGCGGTCGAAAAAATTTTAACACAATTCCCGATTTTCACTTTGAAAATTGGGTTTCATCATTTTTGGCTTAGCTTTTTTAAATTTTTCTTGTCCCGTTTTGGAGTGTCTTAGACGTCCTACCCAACGCCCTTTGCCCCATAATTCTAGAACTTGCCGTTCTAGAGTTATTGGGCGGAGCTCCCGTTGCTCGTAGTTTCGGCATAGGCGCTCCAAACTACCATTTTTAATTTTGTCAAATTTTCAAAAATTCGCTGTCGGGGGGGGGTTGAGTCAGTGGGTCCCAATTATTGTGGAGTGTATAGAGGGTAGTTTGCGCCGCTTAACGGCACCCTAAGCGCCACTCCATCTATAATAGGGACGTGGATATCGGGCAAAAACTATCAACTTTTTTGACACTTTTTATAAGTTGGTAATTTTTGCCGACTCGCGCTTGACCGTTTTTGCTAAATTTTGAGTTTACTCAAAATCTAGCAGGACAAGCCGGGTATTGGGCCTGGTGAAAAGGTCCGGGGGGGGAATCGGGTTTCCGTCATCTGGCTGGAACCTGATTTGGGTGGTTGCCGAGTGAGATATCCTCCGTTCTGCCGGCATTATAGTCGGAGTCCCGGCTATAAAGGCGGCTGGGGAATCTCCTCGGAACCTCTCGGGGTGGGTTTGGGGGGTCCGTGAGGCCATCTGGCCAAAGGGACGTCTCCCGTTGCGGGGTTTTTGGTCGGTCGAGTTGCTCACTGCGGCCTCCCGTAATCCATCAGTTCGCGGTTCACCTAACGGAGTGAGGTGGGTTAGGTTGCCGTGGGTGGTGGGTTGTTGGGGAAAGTGGTGTCCGGCCCTGCCGAACCAAAAAGGGGGGGTTTTCCGAAAGGGGGGAGGGGATTTCGGAATCTCTGGGTGGGTGCTGTTGGGGTTTTTCGGGGCTGATTGCCGTGGCTGAGTTCGGGTCCCCGAACCTGGTCGCGGCCGTTTGCGCCGGCGAACTTCGCCAGGGCCCAGGGGGGTGTCGGGTGGGAACTTGGGGGGTGCGCTGCACCGTTCTTTGTGCCTTGTGTTGTCTGTGCCTTGAGCCTCCGTCATGGCAAAGCGGCTCACCGCTAGCGAGACGGAGAAAAAGGCCTTCCTGAGCGTTTTATGCTCGGACGCGTCGGACTCGGAGACCGAGGGGTTCGTTAGCCCAGACATGGACCTGGAAACGGGTCCATGCGTCCTAAGGGAGGTTGTGCTAAATGCACCGCCGAGGAGGAGCCCTGTTGGGAAAAGGCCGATTGGGTCGGTTGGGGACGTGGCACCGGCCCCGGTACCCAAGGCCAATACCGCAATCAGGGGGCGCTCAACGACGGCCGTGGCTGGACATAGCCACTTCTTGGCAGCTGCCAAAAGAGGTCTAGCGGGGATCACGTCGGAGCTTGACTCCGACGATGGATCCCCGAGTCGCCCGACCTATCGTCGCACTCAAGTGGAGGAAGGGGACTCGGACTCCCCTCCGTCAGCCACGATGGAGACGCTGGCTGCTGCTGCGTTGCTCAACGTAGCAGCTATCCAAGACCAGGTGGCCAAATGTGGCAACATAAAGGGCACAGTATGGGGGGACATTAATACGGCCTCCAAGGAGGTCATCGCTGCTATCGAGGGACTGCGCTCACTGACCCCGACGGAGGAGCAGCGCCGCCTTCGCGCCGACAATGCCCGGCTCTCCCGGGAGCTCGGTGTAGTCCGCGCGGAGCTTAGGGCGTTTAAGGCCGCCTTTGAGAACTCCCAGAGGGGGGTTCACGCAGCGGCGAAAGAGGCGGCCGGTGCCAACAATGCCAGCGGCGCAACGGCGAATGACTTCAAAGAAGCCATGGAGGAAATGAGGCGTGACCTCCTAACATCCCTAGGCGGGATGATTAATGCTCGCCTGGGAGATCTGGAGTCACGCCTCCCACCGGAGAGGGTGCTCCGGCCTCCACTGGAGGCTGACAGGCGCCAAGAGCCGCCGCCGCGCCCAAGGGCGCAGCCGAACCTGGCCATAGGTGCCATGCGCCAGCCAGCAGAAAGGGTTGGGGACCCAAAGCCCCAGCCCAAGAAGGTTGAGGACAATAAGTCCCAACACAAGAAGGTGGGGGTGCCAAACCCCCAACCGAAGAAGGCGGCCCACCGGCCCCAGGGGACGCCGGCGCCAGGGCCCGCGCATAGAGCCGAAGAGGGGACAGGCCGGAGCATCCCTGCCTATGACCCCCCCCCTCGCAACACTGAGACCCCATGGGCCAAGGTGTTGGGACGGAAGTCAAAGGGCAAGGGCAAGGCCCCCTCCGGCAACCCTTCATCCAGCGCGGCGCGCCAAAGCGCCCCGGCCCCCAAAGCCGTTAAAATTGTCGCCCCCCGCACCGCCGCCATAGTGGTGACGCTTAAAGAGGGGGCGACAATTTTGAACTCCGAGGGCAGGGCCTCCCCAGCCAAGTATCCCGAGGTCCTGGCCAAGGCCAGGGCTGGGATAAAGCTAGCGGATTTCGGCCTGGAGTCGGTCGGCATCAGAACGTCAATGACCGGCTCCAAGCTGATGGAAGTAGGGGGAGATGCCCCTGAGGCGACTGCGGACCGGCTGGCAGCGAAGCTGCAAATCATCATTGGGGCACTAGCCGACATCTCCCGACCGTCCAAGCTGGTGGACATCCGTGTCACCGGCCTGGACGAGTCAGTCACCCGGGAGGAAGTGGCGGCCATAGTGGCCGAGAAAGGGGGCTGCCCACCTGGAAGCGTTAAGGTGGGCACGGTCAGGCCAAGCTTCTGGGCTGGAGGATCGGCCCTGGTCAGGTGCCCGGTGACGGCCGCTAAAGCGGTCGTCAGATTAGCGAAGGTGACCATCGGGTGGTCGGTGGTCACCTTCAAGGCGGTGGAGGCCCAGCCCCTCAGGTGCTTTAAGTGCATGATGCTGGGCCACACCAGGGCCATGTGCCCAACGGAAGCAGAGTTTGGGGCACTCTGCTTCCGGTGCGGCGGAGACGGCCACATGGCGGCCACGTGTGAGGCTCCTGCCAAGTGCGCAGTCTGCGCCAAGGCAGGCCGACCTCACGGGCATGTGATGGGGGGGGAAAAATGTGTCCCCCCAACAGTAAAAGGGAAGGCCCCACCGAACCGGGCCTTCCCGTCAAACGCCGCAAGCCGCCAGGCGGCTGAGGAGCTCGACATGCAGGTGTCTTAATGCCCAGACACCTGCATACCGAGTTCCTGCAGACCAACGCCAACCACTCCGCCCGCGCACAGGACCTGCTTATGCAGGTCTTGGCGGAGTGGAAGATCGGCGTCGCGGTCGTGGCCGAACCCTACGCTGTCCCCCCCCAGCCAAATTGGGTAGGGGACACAGTGGGTTCGGTCGGCGTGGTGGTGCCGCCAACGGGCCCCCAGCGCCTCTCCCTCAGAGAAAGGGGCGCGGGCTACGTGGCGGCAAATTGGGGAGGAGTAGTACTCATAGGAGTCTACTTCTCCCCAAACAGGAACCTCTCGGAGTTCGAGAGGTTCCTGGATGGCCTAGAGCTGGTGGTGCAGAGGGCATCGCCGGCTCAGGTCATCGTGATGGGGGACCTCAACGCCAAGTGCGTGGCGTGGGGGTCTTCCATCACGGATGCGAAGGGGGCGCTTCTCAGAGACTGGGCCGCCATGGTAGGTCTGGTCCCGGAGAACCGGGGCAACGCCTACACGTGCGTGCGCTGGCAAGGGGGTTCGGTGGTAGACGTAACGTTTGCCACCCCTGCCATTGGCGCACGCATAACGTGTTGGCGTGTCCTGGAGGAGGTGGAGACCCTGTCGGACCACGTGTATATCCGGTTCAGGGTCTCCAATGCGCCTCACGGGCCTCAGGTCCGGGTGGTGGGTGGGCGGGGCGGGGAGAGCTTCCCTAAGTGGCAGCTCTCCCGCCTCAAAACGGACCTGGCGGAAGAGGCCGCCGTGGTCCGTGCGTGGGCGACGGACCCTCCCCAGTCGGAGGGGGTCGAGGAGAGGGCCGTCAGGTTCCGGCGGGATCTGACGGCTGTGTGCGATGCGGGCATGCCCAGGGCACGCCCGTTCAAGCCAAGGGAGGGCGTTTACTGGTGGACGCAGGAACTTGCGGTCCTGCGTGCCGCCAGTAACACTGCACGACGTGCCTTTACCCGGTGCCGTCGAAGGCGGAACCGGGTGGCGGGCGAGCTGGAGCGCCTTCAGGCCGAGATGCGCTCGGCCAAAAAGGCGCTCGCAAACGCCATTGCTGCGGCCAAGGACTCCGCTTACGCGGAGTTCTTGGCCACGCTCGACGCGGACCCGTGGGGGCGCCCGTACCGAATGGTACGGGCGAAGATGAAGGTGGCCCCCTCCACGGAGGAAATGGAGCCGGCCGTCCTTAGCGCGGTGGTCGAGGGGCTGTTTCCTGACAGCCCCCCTTTCGACCCACCGCGCATGGCTCCGCCAGAGAGCGAGGACGAGGAGACCGCCATCGAAGCTCCCCCGGTAACGGGGGAGGAAATGGAGATGGCGGTTGGCCGGCTCAAGGGGTCCCGGAAAGCTCCGGGACCGGATGGGGTACCCGGAAAGGTACTCCCCATCGCCCTGAGGCACCTCGGGGACCGACTCCGCTGCCTGTTCGGCGATTGCCTGGCAGCGGGTCGCTTCCCCACGGTGTGGAAGGAGGGGCGGCTGGTGCTGCTAAGGAAGGAGGGTCGACCGCCGGACTCCCCTTCCGGGCACCGGCCGCTGGTGATGCTGGACGAGGTCGGGAAGCTACTCGAAAGAGTGGTGGCTTCCCGCATCATCCAGCATCTGGCGAGGGTTGGGCCGGACCTCTCCGTGAACCAGTACGGGTTTCGGGCGGGGCGTTCCACTATCGACGCCCTGTCCGCCCTGAAAGGGTTCACGGAGGAAGCGGCCAGGAGGGGGCAGGGGGCTGTGGCGGTGTCATTAGACATCGCCAACGCCTTCGGCTCCCTCCCCTTCGGGGTGATAGAGGAGGCACTCCGATACCATGGAGTGCCCCTCTACCTCCGGAGGGTGGTAGGACACTACCTGCAGGGACGGGTAGTGTCCTACATGGGGAGGGGGGGAAATAGGGAGGAGAGGCGGATGGCCTGCGGCGTTCCCCAGGGGTCAGTCCTAGGACCCCTGCTTTGGAACGTCGGATTTGACTGGGCCATCCGAGGGGAGGTGCTGCCCCGGATGGCGGTCGTCTGCTACGCAGACGACACGCTGGTGGCCGTCCGGGACACCACATGGGAGGGGGTGAAAAGGAGGGCGGAGGTGGGAGCCTCCCTGTTGGTCCGGAGGATCGAGGCGCTAGGCCTAAAGGTGGCACTCCGCAAAACCGAGGCCCTTTGTTTTAAAGGGCCAAGGTGGCGGGTGCCAGCGGGGGCCACCCTCCGGATCAACAGAGACGCTGTTGAGGTTAAGGCCCAAATTAAATATTTGGGCCTTATCCTCGACGGGAGGTGGCGTTTCGGGGAGCACTTCAAGCAGCTTGCTCCCCGTCTCGTCGGTGCGGCCGGAGCCTTGGCAAGGCTCCTGCCGAACCAAGGAGGACCAGGCGCCCCTTGCAGGCGCCTGCACGCGGGTGTTATCCGCAGCATGGCCCTGTACGGCGCGCCGATCTGGGCTGATGCCCTCGACGCGCCGAACAGGGCCCTCCTCCGTAGGCCGCAGCGCATCATGGCGGTGCGGGCATGCCGGGCCTACCGCACGGTGGGCCACGCTGCGGCATGCGTCTTGGCCGGCACACCCCCATGGGAGATCGAAGCGGGGGTGCTGGCCGAGGCGCATTGGGAGCGGGTGGCTAGGCGGGCCAGGGGCGATACACTCGCCCCAGAGGAGGTGGCCCACGCAAGGGAGGCGAGGAAGGAGGAGGTCCTCGAGCTCTGGGTAGATGACCTAGCGGGCGCCACGTACGGCGTCCGCACCATAGAGGCCATCCGCCCCCAGCTCGTGGAGTGGTGTGGGAGGACCCACGGGTCCCTCACCTTCCGACTCGCCCAGGTACTGTCCGGACATGGTTGCTTCGGACGGTACCTGTGGCGGATCGGCAGGGAGGAGACGGCGTCGTGCCACGAGTGCGGCGCTGGTGAGGACACAGCACAGCACACCCTAGAGGTGTGCCCAAGCTGGTCTGACGAGCGCCGCACTCTGGTGGCGGCGATCGGCGGCGACCTCTCGCTCCCCAGCGTTGTATACGCCATGCTGGGAAGCGAGAGGGCTTGGGAGGCCGTCGCCTCCTTCTGTGAAACCACCATCTCACAGAAGGAGGAGAGGGAGCGGGAGCGCGAGAATAACCCTCTTGCGCCCCCGCTCCGGCGTAGACGGATGGGGAGGAGAAGGCGGCAATATATCGCCGCCCTCGCCCCCCCATAGTGGTGCTGGCTGGCAAGGGATGGGGATCCCCTGCCGGCGATAACAGCCCACAACGTCTAGGGGGGAGACCAAGTGTCCCGGTCCCCCCCCTCTTGGCGCGGAGCCCCGGCTATGTATAGCTGGGGCCGGCTTGCGGCAAGTCGCGGTTGAAACACGCAAGTGCACCCGCGGCATGCCGCAGCAAAGCCTGGAGGGACACCGACGGGTTTTTAGTGGGTAGGCCTCTCCCTCTCCTTCCGTTCGGGAAGGGGCGGGATGAGGAGAGTCCCACATAACTCCTGCACCGTCCCCACGGTGTGGGAGTATGCGTAACGCATTTTCCCGTCGGAAAAAAAAAAAAAAAAAAAAAAAAAAAAAAAAAAAAAAAAAGGTTAGGTTAGGTTAGGTTAGGTTAGGTTAGGTTAGGTTAGGTTAGGTTAGGTTAGGTTAGGTTAGGTTAGGTTAGGTTAGGTTAGGTTAGGTTAGGTTAGGTTAGGTTAGGTTAGGTTAGGTTAGGTTAGGTTAGGTTAGGTTAGGTTAGGTTAGGTTAGGTTAGGTTAGGTTAGGTTAGGTTAGGTTAGGTTAGGTTAGGTTAGGTTAGGTTAGGTTAGGTTAGGTTAGGTTAGGTTAGGTTAGGTTAGGTTAGGTTAGGTTAGGTTAGGTTAGGTTAGGTTAGGTTAGGTTAGGTTAGGTTAGGTTAGGTTAGGTTAGGTTAGGTTAGGTTAGGTTAGGTTAGGTTAGGTTAGGTTAGGTTAGGTTAGGTTAGGTTAGGTTAGGTTAGGTTAGGTTAGGTTAGGTTAGGTTAGTCCTTCGGGACTGGGTGGAGTCCTTCGGGACTGGGTGGCGGCGGTTGGATTGGTGGTCCTAAACCGGGGCGACGCCAACACGTGCGTGCGACGGCAGGGGGGGTCCATCGTGGACGTCACGTTCGCGACCCCTGCATTAGCCGCACGAGTTTCGGACTGGCAAGTCTTGGAGGACGTGGAGACCCTCTCTGACCATCTCTACATTCGGATGAGGGTGTCCTCTTCGACGCCGCAACCGCAGGCTCAGCAGCGTCACACAAGTTTCCCGAGGTGGGTGCTGACCAAATATGACTCAGGGATGGCGATTGAAGCGGCGATCGTAGAGGCGTGGGGCGCACCTCCACCCGACGAGGCCGGCGTGGACGTAAAGGCGGTACGCCTCCGTGAATCGCTGACAAGGATCTGCGACGCGGCCATGCCACGGGTCAGGAAATTCCCCGCAAAGGACAGCGTCTACTGGTGGTCGGAAGAGATTGCAGCTCTCCGAACCGCCAGTAACCGTGCTAGGCGTGCCTACACGCACTGCAGACGCGGGCGGCCGTCGTTGGAAGAAGAGGAGCGGCTACATGCCACCCTCAAAGTAGCAAAGGACGCCCTGCGAGTGGCAATAGCCCAGGCGAAAGACGTTGCGTACGAGGAGTTTCTGGCCACATTGAATAGGGACCCATGGGGGAGACCATACAAGATGGTCCGAAATAAGATGAAACGTGCCCCCCCCATAGAGTCAATGGAGCCGGAGCTCCTCGACAGGGTGGTGGAGGCCCTCTTTCCGGACGCGCCTGATTTCGCCCCTCCGATGATGTCGGCACCATCGGGGGAGCGCGAAGGCGCACACATCGAAGTGCCGAGCGTAAACGACGACGAATGGATGGGCGTCGTGGACCGCCTTCGGCGCTGCAAAAAGGCACCGGGGCCGGATGGGGTGCCAGCAAAGGTTATCCCGACGCTGATGGACCACCTTAAGGAGCGTTTTAGGGGACTCTTTAATGAGTGCCTCGAGACCGGGTGCTTTCCAAAAATTTGGAAAGAGGGCCGATTGGTCCTCTTACCAAAACCTGGCCGGTCGCCTGATTCGCCCTCCGGACACAGGCCGATCGTCCTACTGGACGAAGCCGGCAAGATGCTGGAGCGAATTATCGCTATGAGGATCCGGCGACACCTCGAGGTGGAAGATCAGGGCCCCAAATTGTCAGACCGGCAGTTCGGATTTCGAATAGGCCGGTCGACAATCGATGCCATAAAGACTTTGAGGGACTTCTGTGACATGGCGGCCGGTAAAGGGGAGGGAGTCGTTGCAGTGTCACTCGACATCAAAAATGCATTCGGCTCAATCCCCTATGCCGTAATCATGGAGTCCCTAAGATATTTTGAAGTGCCGGATTATCTACAGAAAATCATAGGGCACTACCTGGAAGGCAGAGTAGTGCTCTATGACCGAGCAGGTATACGCACGGCCCGATCCACGGCATGCGGGGTTCCCCAGGGGTCCGTTCTTGGGCCCCTGCTGTGGAACATTGCATACGATTGGGTACTGCGAGGGGTGCAACTTCCCCGCATGACCACTATCTGTTACGCCGACGACACGATGGTGGCAGTGCGGGGAACAGACCTTAAAGAGACCTTGCGGCTGGCGTCTGTCGCGGCTGAACTCGTGGTGGAGCGTATAGGCATGCTCGGGCTAGAAGTGTCGGTGGCCAAAACCGAATCAATGGTTTTCGGGGGACCCGGCTGGCGCGTGCCGGGCGACACGGTCTTGCCAATCGCCGGGGAGTCTGTCCAGGTCAGGCCCAATCTGAAATACCTTGGGCTTGTCTTGGACAGAAAGTGGGATTTTGGTGACCATTTTGCTCGGCTGGCTCCACGCCTGGTGAACACCGCATCAGCTTTGAGCAAGCTGATGCCGAACGTGGGGGGCCCGAGGGCATCATGCCGCAAACTATTTGCAGGGGTTGTCAGGAGCATGGCCCTGTACGGCGCGCCTATATGGGCGGATGGACTGTCTGCGCGGTGTAGGGCTTTGCTACGGAGGCCACAGAGGGTTTGCGCGATACGCATAATACGGGCGTATGTCACAGTGGCGCACATGGCGGCATGTGTCCTTGCGGGCACCCCGCCTTGGGACATTGATGCAGAGTCAATGGCGGAGTCGTACCGCAACAGAAAGGAGGCCCGAGCGAGGGGTGAAGACAGTCTGGCCCCCCGCGAAGTGGCAGCTGCCCGCCGAAGGGCGGAAGAACGTATGCGGGATAGATGGAAAACCCAACTGGAGGACTGCTCGTATGGTACGCGTACCATAATTGCAATCCTCCCACACCTCGATCACTGGATCGAGAGAGGATTTGGCGTACTGTCCTATTGGACAGTGCAAATATTGACGGGCCATGGCTGTTTCGGTCATTACCTCCACCGAATTGGCCGAGAAGCCAGCTCGGTATGCCATCAGTGTGGCGACGACGACGACACAGCCCAGCACACCCTTGAGGTGTGCCCATGCTGGGAGTTCGAGCGTCGCAAACTGGCAACAGCGATCGGACGGGATGACTTTTCGCTTCATAGCATCGTTCAATCGATGCTGGAAAGCGAAGACTCCTGGGACGAAGTAACCTCCTTCTGTGACGCTGTAATGGCTCACAAGGAGGCAGAGGAGAGGGAGCGCGAACTCGATCCAACCGCTCCCATCCTCAGGCGCAGACGAAGGGGTAGACGGCGGAGGCACTTTGCCGCCCGCCCGAACCCTTAGTGGGACCGGCAGGTAGGGGTTGGGGAACCTCTACCAGCACAACATCTTGGTCCTGCATGGCTAGGGGGGAATCGTAGCGTTCCGATTCCCTCCATTTGGTGAAGGTGCCCTAGAAAGGGCAGCCGGGAGGCGCTGCTGGCTAGCATCTTCGGGATCCCGCGGCGCCTACTCAAACCGGCAGAACGGTAACGCCGGAGTGGTTTTAGTGGGTATGTTCCCCCCACCCCTTCCATTCGGGAAGAGGTCGGGGGAAAGAGTCCCACATAACCGGTCGGGTCACCCCAGGCCCGGCTGGTACGCGTAATGCGTTTCCACTCCGTTAAAAAAAAAAAAAAAAAAAAAAAAAAAAAAAAAAAAAAAAAAAAGGTTAGGTTAGGTTAGGTTAGGTTAGGTTAGGTTAGGTTAGGTTAGGTTAGGTTAGGTTAGGTTAGGTTAGGTTAGGTTAGGTTAGGTTAGGTTAGGTTAGGTTAGGTTAGGTTAGGTTAGGTTAGGTTAGGTTAGGTTAGGTTAGGTTAGGTTAGGTTAGGTTAGGTTAGGTTAGGTTAGGTTAGGTTAGGTTAGGTTAGGTTAGGTTAGGTTAGGTTAGGTTAGGTTAGGTTAGGTTAGGTTAGGTTAGGTTAGGTTAGGTTAGGTTAGGTTAGGTTAGGTTAGGTTAGGTTAGGTTAGGTTAGGTTAGGTTAGGTTAGGTTAGGTTAGGTTAGGTTAGGTTAGGTTAGGTTAGGTTAGGTTAGGTTAGGTTAGGTTAAGCCAAATTGTCTCCTATGTAAGCCAAATTGTCTCCTATGTAAGCCAAATTGTCTCCTATGTAAGCCAAATTGTCTCCTATGTAAGCCAAATTGTCTCCTATGTAAGCCAAATTGTCTCCTATGTAAGCCAAATTGTCTCCTATGTAAGCCAAATTGTCTCCTATGTAAGCCAAATTGTCTCCTATGTAAGCCAAATTGTCTCCTATGTAAGCCAAATTGTCTCCTATGTAAGCCAAATTGTCTCCTATGTAAGCCAAATTGTCTCCTATGTAAGCCAAATTGTCTCCTATGTAAGCCAAATTGTCTCCTATGTAAGCCAAATTGTCTCCTATGTAAGCCAAATTGTCTCCTATGTAAGCCAAATTGTCTCCTATGTAAGCCAAATTGTCTCCTATGTAAGCCAAATTGTCTCCTATGTAAGCCAAATTGTCTCCTATGTAAGCCAAATTGTCTCCTATGTAAGCCAAATTGTCTCCTATGTAAGCCAAATTGTCTCCTATGTAAGCCAAATTGTCTCCTATGTAAGCCAAATTGTCTCCTATGTAAGCCAAATTGTCTCCTATGTAAGCCAAATTGTCTCCTATGTAAGCCAAATTGTCTCCTATGTAAGCCAAATTGTCTCCTATGTAAGCCAAATTGTCTCCTATGTAAGCCAAATTGTCTCCTATGTAAGCCAAATTGTCTCCTATGTAAGCCAAATTGTCTCCTATGTAAGCCAAATTGTCTCCTATGTAAGCCAAATTGTCTCCTATGTAAGCCAAATTGTCTCCTATGTAAGCCAAATTGTCTCCTATGTAAGCCAAATTGTCTCCTATGTAAGCCAAATTGTCTCCTATGTAAGCCAAATTGTCTCCTATGTAAGCCAAATTGTCTCCTATGTAAGCCAAATTGTCTCCTATGTAAGCCAAATTGTCTCCTATCCAAATTGTCTCCTATGTAAGCCAAATTGTCTCCTATGTAAGCCAAATTGTCTCCTATGTTGACGGCTGTGTTGGTGCGATCTCGACGATTTTTGGTGGTTTTGTATCTTTTGACTTTGGCTTTCTCCCTCTGGACTCGGTTTCTACATATCTTTGCGACTTGGCGTTTAATCCCGGATTTTGTGTTTGCACTTTGATTGATTTTGTTGAATTGAATTAGTAAAAGTTTTACTATTTGGCTTTCAATATCTCTTACACCCTTCGTCCTCCCTCCTCCAAACTTTGGTGGTGGGTGGAGCTCGGGTAGGAGTATATTTGCCGAAAGGTACAAATTTTTACTATTGCTGGTTTTGGAACCATAATTTTTTGAAAACAGGCAAGTTCCTGATCGAATTTAATTCTTGGCGCCAACGGGAAAAAAATAGCAATTTGGTATTTTATTTCCCAAAATTCGGAAAAAGCTCAAAAAATTCAGTTTTTGAGCTTAAAATAGAGAATATCCTATTTCCCTTCGTTTGTTCCTTGGCTGTGGGGGGGTAGCTCCCCCCCCCTCCGAGATACGAATTTTCTAAAAATTTGGTCATAACACTCTCCGGCGTAGTGGAGGCCTCCCAAAGCCCAGTGATTTGACCCAAAATCCAGGGATTTAGTGGTCATAACTCGGTCGGTTTGGGGCCTAAAATCCTGATTTTGGTGTCGATAGACGCAGCTGAGTAAGACCTCAAATCTCTTCTCAGACAGCGAGAACGTCCTGCTACCCGGTTGGGAGCCACGAATTTTTGAACCTCAAAATTCATATTTTCGAGTCTTGTTTCTGACTTTCTTTTAACCCTAGAACTAACAATTCTAGGGTTAAAAAAATCATAGAGCACTGTTAAAAATAGGACCTACGGGGCCCTATTTTTTAAGTATTTTTGAGAACCCGTCGGTTGGCGGGTTTTCAATCTAGGGTCGATTAACTCGCAGGTCTCCCAGATTCCACAATAGTGGATTATGGGAGGCGTAAATGAAAATGTGGTGCCGGAGGTGGAGAAAATGGAAGGCGTCTCCAATCCGAACAAAAGAGGGTTAGCTGACCCCAATGGTGGAGCGGAAGGCAAGCCTTCCCCGAAAATGAGTGCTGCGGCTAGGGGACGTGCTGCCGCCTCAAGCATTGGGGCCTATGCTGGCATTTCTGCAGCAAAGGCCAAACTAAAAAGGGATGCGGATGAAGACTTTGAGGCTCAAGGGAGTGCTGTCGACGGCTACCGCCTGAGCTTCCCCGCCTTACGCTCCCAGTCTCAAAGGAGGACAAGCAGCCTAGGGAAAACGAACAGGGAAAGAAGCCCTGCTCACCAGGTGACAATATCCGACTGCTCCGACGATGACGACGATAACTACACGCTCTGTGAGCAAGTGTCGGGATCGTCAGCATCGGCGTCAGGATTCTTAAAGAGTAGCCTTCCTGAGGTGCGGCTAACTAGGCTAGAGACCGATGCGCTCTCCAAAACTCCGTCAGGAGCTGGGGCGAGGGCAGGCCCTCGAACATTCGAAACCGAAGACGACCCTCTTACGGCGGATGAATCCGGAGCGGTGGAGAACGCTCGGAACGCAGCACGCTTAGTGCTTGCTGCAGCGGCGAAATCAAACAACCTTAATGGGGTTGTTAAAAAACAAATAAATACGGCATGCCGGGAAATCCTAGAGGCCATGGAGGTCCTGGGAAACAGGAGGGAGAGCGAAGAGCTCCGCAAATTGAAAGCGGACAATAAACGCATGCGGGAGCAACTTGCCCTCCTGTCCAAGGAGACGAAAGCCCTTCGATTGGCCTTCTCGGAAAGGAAGACCGAAGCCCCACAGCAGGGGAACCAAGTTCTTCCTGCCGGCCTACAGGAGGTACTTGAAAATCATTCCCGAGAGCTATTTATGAGCCTCGGGAATATGATAAATGCTCGGCTGGAGGTATTGGAGGCACGCCTCCCCCCAGAACCAATCGTGCGCCCCCCGCTGGCGGCGGATAGGAATAGGGCCAATGGCGGTAGTGCCCAGCCAGTTTTTAACCAGGAGCCTGGAAGGAGCCGGGTACAGCAGCGGGATGCCCCCAAAGGGGGTCAAAAGAAGAAAATGCCGGAGAAGCGGTCGGCCAGTCAGCCCGAACAGAGACAACCACCACGAACGGCTGAGCCAAAGACCCAACCAAAGGCCCAGCCGAAAGCTCAGCCAAAGGCCAAAACTGTGCGTGGAAGAGGAGGCGAGCCCATTCCCCTGCTCCTGCCCGAATGGGACTTAGAACGGACTCCTTTGACTCCCATTACAACCCAGCAGCAGGCTACTAAATGGGTTGAAGTGGTCAAAAGGAATAAGCCCAAGAAGGCCTCCCAGGCACCCAAAGCTGAGCAGCCCAAAAAGCTGATTGGGCCTCGCAAATTTGTGAACCCCAAAGGCTCAGCAGTAGTAATTACGCTCAAAGAGGCGAGTGGCTCATATGCCGAAGCCATGCAAAAGGCGACAACCTCTCTGAGATTGTCAGATGTTGGCTTAGAAAGCGTGAGCATCCGTAAGTCGGCAACTGGAGGCCGCTTAATTCAGGTACCCGGGGCTAATAGCGATCGCATAGCGGATGACCTAGCCTCCAAAATCGAGGCAATTATCGGAGATGTGGCCACAGTCCACAGACCAGTTAAAATGGCGGACCTTCGGATTGAAGATTTTGACGAGACTGTCACACAAGAGGACATCAAGACGGCTGTCGTACTGAAAGGTGGCTGCAAAACCGAACAGGTAAAAGTCAGCTCGATACGCCTGCTGACCAATTGCAGAGGTACGGCACTAGTGAGATGCCCGGTAGCGGCCGCCAATACTCTTCTCCAAGAGAAGAAGCTATTGGTGGGCTGGTCAGCCGCCCACGTAAAGGCTATAGAGGCGAGACCCATGCGATGCTACCGGTGCATGGGAGTGGGGCACGCACGGCCCATGTGTCCGTCTGACGTTGACCGTAGCGAGTGGTGCTACCGCTGCTCTAGACCGGGGCACAAATCGGCGGAGTGTGATGCCGACCCGTTCTGCGCGGTATGCCACCAGGCGAAAAGCCCAGCGGGTCATGTAATGGGGGGGCTGTCGTGCTCACCCCCATCAACGAAAGGCCGAAGCGACCTGCCGAAGACCCGAACTGTCGCAGTCAGCGCCCTAGGGGCCAACGAGGAGGCAAACCAAATGGATGTCTAGATGCCAGTACACCACCAACATCTAGACATCCTTCAGGCTAACCTGAACCACTCCGCCCGCGCTCAAGACCTGCTTATGCAGAATATGGCGGAGTGGGGACTGGCTCTTGCGGTTATATCCGAGCCGTACTTTGTCCCCCCCAACCCCAATTGGTTGGGGTCCAGAGACAAACGGGCCGCATTAGTGGTGCCGACAGGTGGCAACTACCCACCCCTCTCCAAGATCGAGGACGGACCGGGCTACGTGGCGGCCGGGTGGGGGAAAACCGTAGT
This sequence comes from Clepsis dumicolana, assembly GCA_963691665.1. NCBI lineage: Eukaryota > Metazoa > Arthropoda > Insecta > Lepidoptera > Tortricidae > Clepsis > Clepsis dumicolana. Next base: position 80,904 of record CAVNVB010000224.1, read on the forward strand.
TATTGCGGTGTACTTCTCCCCCAATCGGCCGCTATCGGATTTTGAAGCGTTCCTAGAGGGGTTGGGTAGGGTAGCCAGGAGGGCTGCCCCCTCCCAAATTATAATAATGGGGGACCTTAACGCTAAGAGCGCGGCGTGGGGTTCCCCATCAACAGATCCTAGGGGGGCAGTCCTTCGGGACTGGGTGGCGGCGGTTGGATTGGTGGTCCTAAACCGGGGCGACGCCAACACGTGCGTGCGACGGCAGGGGGGGTCCATCGTGGACGTCACGTTCGCGACCCCTGCATTAGCCGCACGAGTTTCGGACTGGCAAGTCTTGGAGGACGTGGAGACCCTCTCTGACCATCTCTACATTCGGATGAGGGTGTCCTCTTCGACGCCGCAACCGCAGGCTCAGCAGCGTCACACAAGTTTCCCGAGGTGGGTGCTGACCAAATATGACTCAGGGATGGCGATTGAAGCGGCGATCGTAGAGGCGTGGGGCGCACCTCCACCCGACGAGGCCGGCGTGGACGTAAAGGCGGTACGCCTCCGTGAATCGCTGACAAGGATCTGCGACGCGGCCATGCCACGGGTCAGGAAATTCCCCGCAAAGGACAGCGTCTACTGGTGGTCGGAAGAGATTGCAGCTCTCCGAACCGCCAGTAACCGTGCTAGGCGTGCCTACACGCACTGCAGACGCGGGCGGCCGTCGTTGGAAGAAGAGGAGCGGCTACATGCCACCCTCAAAGTAGCAAAGGACGCCCTGCGAGTGGCAATAGCCCAGGCGAAAGACGTTGCGTACGAGGAGTTTCTGGCCACATTGAATAGGGACCCATGGGGGAGACCATACAAGATGGTCCGAAATAAGATGAAACGTGCCCCCCCCATAGAGTCAATGGAGTCGGAGCTCCTCGACAGGGTGGTGGAGGCCCTCTTTCCGGACGCGCCTGATTTCGCCCCTCCGATGATGTCGGCACCATCGGGGGAGCGCGAAGGCGCACACATCGAAGTGCCGAGCGTAAACGACGACGAATGGATGGGCGTCGTGGACCGCCTTCGGCGCTGCAAAAAGGCACCGGGGCCGGATGGGGTGCCAGCAAAGGTTATCCCGACGCTGATGGACCACCTTAAGGAGCGTTTTAGGGGACTCTTTAATGAGTGCCTCGAGACCGGGTGCTTTCCAAAAATTTGGAAAGAGGGCCGATTGGTCCTCTTACCAAAACCTGGCCGGTCGCCTGATTCGCCCTCCGGACACAGGCCGATCGTCCTACTGGACGAAGCCGGCAAGATGCTGGAGCGAATTATCGCTATGAGGATCCGGCGACACCTCGAGGTGGAAGATCAGGGCCCCAAATTGTCAGACCGGCAGTTCGGATTTCGAATAGGCCGGTCGACAATCGATGCCATAAAGACTTTGAGGGACTTCTGTGACATGGCGGCCGGTAAAGGGGAGGGAGTCGTTGCAGTGTCACTCGACATCAAAAATGCATTCGGCTCAATCCCCTATGCCGTAATCATGGAGTCCCTAAGATATTTTGAAGTGCCGGATTATCTACAGAAAATCATAGGGCACTACCTGGAAGGCAGAGTAGTGCTCTATGACCGAGCAGGTATA
>CAVNVB010000224.1:87500-137557 GCA_963691665.1 Clepsis dumicolana
GTTAGGTTAGGTTAGGTTAGGTTAGGTTAGGTTAGGTTAGGTTAGGTTAGGTTAGGTTAGGTTAGGTTAGGTTAGGTTAGGTTAGGTTAGGTTAGGTTAGGTTAGGTTAGGTTAGGTTAGGTTAGGTTAGGTTAGGTTAGGTTAGGTTAGGTTAGGTTAGGTTAGGTTAGGTTAGGTTAGGTTAGGTTAGGTTAGGTTAGGTTAGGTTAGGTTAGGTTAGGTTAGGTTAGGTTAGGTTAGGTTAGGTTAGGTTAGGTTAGGTTAGGTTAGGTTAGGTTAGGTTAGGTTAGGTTAGGTTAGGTTAGGTTAGGTTAGGTTAGGTTAGGTTAGGTTAGGTTAGGTTAGGTTAGGTTAGGTTAGGTTAGGTTAGGTTAGGTTAGGTTAGGTTAGGTTAGGTTAGGTTAGGTTAGGTTAGGTTAGGTTAGGTTAGGTTAGGTTAGGTTAGGTTAGGTTAGGTTAGGTTAGGTTAGGTTAGGTTAGGTTAGGTTAGGTTAGGTTAGGTTAGGTTAGGTTAGGTTAGGTTAGGTTAGGTTAGGTTAGGTTAGGTTAGGTTAGGTTAGGTTAGGTTAGGTTAGGTTAGGTTAGGTTAGGTTAGGTTAGGTTAGGTTAGGTTAGGTTAGGTTAGGTTAGGTTAGGTTAGGTTAGGTTAGGTTAGGTTAGGTTAGGTTAGGTTAGGTTAGGTTAGGTTAGGTTAGGTTAGGTTAGGTTAGGTTAGGTTAGGTTAGGTTAGGTTAGGTTAGGTTAGGTTAGGTTAGGTTAGGTTAGGTTAGGTTAGGTTAGGTTAGGTTAGGTTAGGTTAGGTTAGGTTAGGTTAGGTTAGGTTAGGTTAGGTTAGGTTAGGTTAGGTTAGGTTAGGTTAGGTTAGGTTAGGTTAGGTTAGGTTAGGTTAGGTTAGGTTAGGTTAGGTTAGGTTAGGTTAGGTTAGGTTAGGTTAGGTTAGGTTAGGTTAGGTTAGGTTAGGTTAGGTTAGGTTAGGTTAGGTTAGGTTAGGTTAGGTTAGGTTAGGTTAGGTTAGGTTAGGTTAGGTTAGGTTAGGTTAGGTTAGGTTAGGTTAGGTTAGGTTAGGTTAGGTTAGGTTAGGTTAGGTTAGGTTAGGTTAGGTTAGGTTAGGTTAGGTTAGGTTAGGTTAGGTTAGGTTAGGTTAGGTTAGGTTAGGTTAGGTTAGGTTAGGTTAGGTTAGGTTAGGTTAGGTTAGGTTAGGTTAGGTTAGGTTAGGTTAGGTTAGGTTAGGTTAGGTTAGGTTAGGTTAGGTTAGGTTAGGTTAGGTTAGGTTAGGTTAGGTTAGGTTAGGTTAGGTTAGGTTAGGTTAGGTTAGGTTAGGTTAGGTTAGGTTAGGTTAGGTTAGGTTAGGTTAGGTTAGGTTAGGTTAGGTTAGGTTAGGTTAGGTTAGGTTAGGTTAGGTTAGGTTAGGTTAGGTTAGGTTAGGTTAGGTTAGGTTAGGTTAGGTTAGGTTAGGTTAGGTTAGGTTAGGTTAGGTTAGGTTAGGTTAGGTTAGGTTAGGTTAGGTTAGGTTAGGTTAGGTTAGGTTAGGTTAGGTTAGGTTAGGTTAGGTTAGGTTAGGTTAGGTTAGGTTAGGTTAGGTTAGGTTAGGTTAGGTTAGGTTAGGTTAGGTTAGGTTAGGTTAGGTTAGGTTAGGTTAGGTTAGGTTAGGTTAGGTTAGGTTAGGTTAGGTTAGGTTAGGTTAGGTTAGGTTAGGTTAGGTTAGGTTAGGTTAGGTTAGGTTAGGTTAGGTTAGGTTAGGTTAGGTTAGGTTAGGTTAGGTTAGGTTAGGTTAGGTTAGGTTAGGTTAGGTTAGGTTAGGTTAGGTTAGGTTAGGTTAGGTTAGGTTAGGTTAGGTTAGGTTAGGTTAGGTTAGGTTAGGTTAGGTTAGGTTAGGTTAGGTTAGGTTAGGTTAGGTTAGGTTAGGTTAGGTTAGGTTAGGTTAGGTTAGGTTAGGTTAGGTTAGGTTAGGTTAGGTTAGGTTAGGTTAGGTTAGGTTAGGTTAGGTTAGGTTAGGTTAGGTTAGGTTAGGTTAGGTTAGGTTAGGTTAGGTTAGGTTAGGTTAGGTTAGGTTAGGTTAGGTTAGGTTAGGTTAGGTTAGGTTAGGTTAGGTTAGGTTAGGTTAGGTTAGGTTAGGTTAGGTTAGGTTAGGTTAGGTTAGGTTAGGTTGAGTCGCGCGCTGCCCGCCGCCCCGAGCGCCACGGAAATCGTACGCTCCGTTCTCGAAAAATCGCAAAAATACGATTTTCGCGTTTGATTTGTACAAGTGATACACCAAAAGATGTGGGCTCGTGCCCTGCATCCTGTGATGTGATTTTTATGTGCCGCGGAGTGATACACGAAGTACAAAGTGACAAAAAGTGATTGTGAGTGACCCGGAAAAAGTTCAAAGTGAAACGCTGCTCGATCAGTCGCCCTAAGGCAATGGTTTTTTGGTATCACTGGGTCCGCCTCGTTAAGCCCTTTAAATTGATACCACTTTTGGAATTTTTCGACTAACTAGTGAGGCAGGAAACCCAGAAAACCAAAAACCACGTGCCGCGAGGTCATTGATCCGAATCGTTTTCGGCAGAACTTTTGTGCCAGCTCGATGGAGAACAGTAAGCCGATTATTAATCAGTTTTCAGAATCAAAAAAGGTCAAAGGGATACTGAGATATCGTGCATTTAAATCGCTCTGAATTTTGTTCATCTTCCCCCCCCTATAACTCGCAAAGTAGATCGTTTACCCCCTCTTTTGAATAATGCTAATAATAGTGCATCTAATGTAGAATATTTACGAGAAATTTCAGATTTTTCTAAGCTGTAGTTTTTGAGTAATATAATCTTTCCCAAACTAAGTCCTCTGTTTGTGGGGTTTTTACGTAATTTCAATTCCATTTTTGACTTTTTTCCCTGATGACTTTTTTGAAATCTATTGACTCTATTGTGTTCTGTTATGCATAAAAATAGTAACTAAGTTTATTTCAGCTTACTGACTTTACTCCTTCTATTTTAATTTGCAATTTTAAATCTCAATAAATCCGTGTACACCTAAACCTCCACCCTACTTATATCGTTTATTTTCTATTCATTGTATTAGGGTATTCTGTTGTAAGATTTTAAGCCAACTGTGCTACAATTGTTGTAGTGGGAAAAAGGTTGAAAGATGACAGAGATATCGTGTTATTAAAATAAATTCTCATGTCACATAACCCCTTAACCCTCTATAGTTTCTAAAGCAGATCATTTAATACTCACTTGAATACCCTAAATTATAGTCGGATTAATATAGAACAAGCATGCTAAATCCTGTTCTCGTACCGTTTGTACTTTTTAATCAGAGCAAATTTTCTAGGCAAATTTGGGAGATTTTTTACGTAATATCAACTGCACTCTCTACTTTTTTCCCCCTGCACTTTCAGTGACTTTTCTGACTTTATTGTGTTCTCCTGAACTTAAAATGGGATACGAGTTTATACCAGCTCCCTGACACTATTTTCTATCTTTAAATTGCGATCTAACTCAAACTAAATCTCAACACTCTAAGCTCGCATTCTACTTGCACTGTGTAGTTCTTATTAAGTAAATATATTATAGTATTATGTTATAGAACCTTAGTCTAATCACACATATACTATCGAAACGAAATGGGCCGGGAAATCAATGAGATTGAAACAAATTTTCAAAGCAGGGCAGTTGCCCCTCTTCCGTAGCCTTGAAAGTAGGCAACCCAGTGCACAACTGAGAGCCACAGATTATGGATTATGTAATAAAGTATGTTCTTGGAAATTACAGACAACTACAAGTAGTATTTATAGCAAATAAGTACTTAACAAGTTTCCGCCTAGGAAATTACACGTAATTGCAATCGCACTCTTGGGCTTTCTATTTTTCCTTTGACTGTGCCAAATTCAATAATTCTACTGTACTCACTCTCCTAAGCTAAAATAGGATCTGAGTTAGTCTCAGCTCCCGACTCTTCCGTTGTACCTACCTATTTTAAACCGCATTTTAACTCAAACAAACGCGGGTACCTACAAGCTCTCATCCTACTTTCGCTTTATATACTTCATTACTATATTATAACATGAAGCTGTAGAACCTTAAGTTGATCAGATAGCTGCCTTAAAATTGGAAAAGGCTAAGGAACTGCGGAGACAATGACTGTGCTTTGCAAACACTTATTAAAGCAGGGTAATCTACCCCTTCTCACAGCCTTGAAAGTAGAAATTGTCTGAGAACCCTAGTTATAGCTTACTTAACGGAGAGTGTCCACGTAAAATTTCAGACAGTCACAAGTACTAGTTAAGTTCCTTAGCAAAGCGAGCAATGAAGCCCTCCATATGGAGGTTCTATACCTACCTACCTACATGTAATTTCAACTGCAGCTTTCTTCCTGCTGACTTTGCTGAAATTTTATGATTATGTAATGTTCTTCTAAGCCTAAAATAGGATTCGAGTTCGTTCTAACCTCAGCCTCTCTTTTCCTACGTCCAACTTGCATCTCAACCCGGACAAATGACGGTAGGTATAATTTACAACTCGCATCCTACTTTCACTGTATAGCCTTCAAATACTATATTATAATATTAAACTGTAGAATTCTAGACTGATCTTATACCAGCTTTCGGAACGGAAAAAGGCCAAGAAATGACTTAGATAGCGCATTTTGAAATTTGAAAATATATTCTTAAAGCAGGATAAATGTTCCTCCCACCGTAGCCGTGAAAGTAGTTGTCTTAGTACTAGCCTGAGGGCCCTAGATGATAGCCTATTTAACAGAGAGGGCCCATGCAAAATTACAAATAACTACAAGCAGTAGTCCCTCAGTAAAGCTAATAACGGAGTCCTCCGTCTGAGAGGATTTACGTAATCTCAATTGAACTTTTGACTTTTTTCCGTTTTGACTTTTTCGAAATGTTATGATTCTAACATGTTCTCCTAAGCCTTAAAATAGGATCCAAGTTCATCTTAGCCCTCAGACTCTCATCTCCTATGCCCTACTTGATTTTAACTAGAACAATGACGGCACAATTTCAACTTGCATCCTACTTTTATCGTACAGTTCTCAAATACCTACTATATCATAATATTAAGCTGTAGAACCTTAGGGTGATCTCACACCAGCTTTCAGAATGGGAAAAGGCCGAGAAACGACCTAGATAGCGTACTTTGAAATTTGAAATATTTTCTCAAGGCAGGATAAATGTTCCCTCCACCGTAGCCTTGAAAGTAGTCGTCTCAGTACTAGCCTGAGGGTCCTAGACTGTAGCCAGTTTAATAGAGAAGGCCCATGCAAATTATAGATAACTGCAAGCTGCAAATTCTTAGCAAAATTAATATCGGAGTCCTCTGTTCGAGAGGATTTACGTAATTTCAATTGATTTCTTGACTTTTTCCCCTTTTGACTTTTTCGAAATTTTATGATTCTATCATGTTCTTCTAAGCCTTAAAATAGGATTCGAGTCCATCTCAGCCCTCAGACTCTCATCTCCTGTGTTTATTTGATTTTAGTCAAACAACGACGGCACAATTTCAAACTCGCATCCTATTTTTATCGCACAGCTCCCAATAGGTAGGTACCTACCCTACCATATCATAATGTCAATCTGTAGAACCTTAGGCTGATCTATACCTACCTACCCAACTTTTAGAATGGAAAAGGCCAAGAAATAGGTACTTAACTTAAATACTTAGCGCATTTTAAATTATTTTCTAGGCAGGATAAATATTCCTTCCACCATAGCCTTGGTAGTAGCCTTAGTGTCAGCCTGAGGGCCCTAGACCGTAGCCCAATTAATATAGTCGCCCGTGCAAATTGCAAACAGCTGCAAACAGTATCTAGTTCTTTAGCGAAGTACCTACCTACCTACTAGAACCTCTCTAAACACAGTCATGTACTTAAAACTACAACTCGTCCAACTCATTCACTCATGACCTTCAATCACACCACGACTCACTCTGTATTTCTAGGTGGGTACTTAACTAACGAAACCCCAGTAAACAATTTACCACTTACCCACTTACCTACTTTCAAGCAACATATCTTAAATTCCAAGTTTAAATTTTATCCTCCTGCTTAAGTTCAGCCTCTTATACCTAACTCGCGAGATAAACCTGCCACCCTCTGTTACCCAATATCTATAACCAGCAGCATGTATCCAATATTTATTTTACCTATTTGTTGTTTAAGTTATTAATATACATTCCGGGAATCGCTCCCCTCGCTCCGAGCTAACAGTACTAGAATCTCTTGAAAACCCGGTTCATCTAAGTACAAGATACAATTATTCAATTATTCAAACTTAAATACGCACGACCTTGGCTCGACCTCGGTCAGCCGCGCGCCGCGCGCTCAGGTGATCACCCGCCGGGGCCCCTACGTGGCCTCGGACGAACCGTCAATCACGCCGTCGACTTCTGGGGCGTGGCTTAAATACCCCAGGGCTGCCACTTCTCGACTTAGGTCTCATGCCATAAAATACAAGTTATAATTCCGGCTATCACTTGCATTAAATCAAAGACTTGTATTAAAGCAAAGACTGACTTCCTACATAAACACTACTTAAATAAACAAATATCCCAAACAGTCTGCATACATATTCTCACACCATTTTGCGCAACAATTGCGTAGGTATAGTTAACAAATCACCTCCACCCTCAACACCACAGTATACATTGTTGTGTATATCATCATCATCATCAGCCTATTTTGCCCCACTGCTGGGCACTGTTGCGTATAACACATATATATAAACACAAACACTGTCTCATGCACCCCGCGATTGCGTAATACGTAATACGTAGTTTCTAATCTAAACATCTACACGGCCCTATATACATACACATTAAACATTCATACGAACCAACATACATAACCTTCATTCATTTCCATTAAAGGTAGTAATTTCAGCGTAGCGCACAGCCCTGAGCGTTTTCCTTAGGGGCGCGGCCACAACTACATCTACTAAGCAGGGCTGCCTTCACCTTGCGAAATATAATTATAGGTATTATAACCTAGGTATAATTCACGCTATTGTCTGTCTTAATTAAAGACCGACTACTTACATCAATACTTTTAATAAATAAATAATACCTACCCTCCCGAATATTCTGCATGTACATATTCTTACATGATTTGCGCACCAATTCTGTAAGTATTTATAGGCAACAAATCTACTCCCACTCTCAACACCACAGTATACATTACTGTGTATATCATCATCATCATCATCATCAGTCTACCTATGTCCAACTGCTGGGCACTATTGTGTATATAATACATATACATATATAAAACACAAAATGGTCTCACGCACCCTGCGACTTGCGTATGATCTTATAAACTAAACATTCACACGGATCTATATACACACACAATAAACATTCATATGAACCAACACACAAACCTCATTCATCTCCATTAAAGGTAGTAATCTCAGCGTAGCGCACAGCCCTGAGCGTTTTCCTTAGGGGCGCGGCCACAACTACATACTAAGCAGGGCTGCCTCCACCTTGCAAAATATAATTATAGGTATTATAACCTAGGTATAATTCACGCTATTGTCTGTCTTAATTAAAGACCGACGACTTACATCATTACTTTTTAATAAATAAATAATACCTACACTCCCGAATATTCTGCATGTGCATATTCTTACACGATCTGCGCACCAATTCTGTAAGTATTTATAGGCAACAATCTACTTCCACTCTCAACGCCACAGTATACATTACTGTGTATATCATCATCATCATCATCATCATCATCAGTCTACCTGTGTCCCACTGCTGGGCACTGTTGTGTATATAATACATATATATATATAAAACACAAACATGGTCTCACGCACCCTGCGACTTGCGTATTATCTTATAAACTAAACATTCATATGAACCAACACACATAAACCTCATTCATCTCCATTAAAGGTAATAATTTCGGCGCAATGCACAACCCTACACTGCTTATTTTAGGGGCGTGGCCTCAACTACAACTGCTATTAAACAGGGCTGCCACACTTAGCCCAACTATTAAATAAGACCAGTAACATTCTCGGTACCTACCTGCCTCACTCGTGAGCACATAAACGATTCCTGGGAATCAAATCTAGCATGATATACATACATACATAGTATGTACATATATCCCTGACCCTCCCTGCCTTCATCAGCTACGTATACATCATCATCATCATCATCATCAGCCTATTTGCGTCCCACTGCTGGGCGCAGGCCTCCTCTCAGAATTAGAGGGACGTATACATACGTACACACAAAGAAGTAAAGCACAAACTGACAGACAGCATCAGTCATACTCCAGAAATTACCAGTTAAGCTACACACTAACAATGTATAATAAACAAACAATCTGAATGTAAACAATAAACACCTAAACGTAAATAACAGTTATGTGATCAGCCCCCCCCCCCCCTTATTACTCACGAGATAGATCTTTTACCCCCCATTTTTATCTCTTAGTTCTATTAGGTATCTACCCTATTACGAATGCAAATTGTAGTTTTTTCCTACTTGCAGTTTTCAAGATTTTCAAGCATACGTTCAGCTAGACCGGATTCCACGACTTACGTAACTGCATTCTGAAACTACCTTTTATCTCATAACTTTCAAATCGATCCCTTTGATAGACTATTGTACCCCTTTGAAAATTCTACAAACTTCAAGTCACTAGCTCACTTTGGGTAATTGCTGTAACCTACCTAATACACAGTTTATACTGCCGATTATCTTGCAAACACATTCCACTCTTAACAACATAAATTATTCATTGGTAAACGTACCCATAATCGCCCATAACAACAATCATCAGCCCCAGCCCTAGGTACTTATTTTTAAAACACAGCCGAGCTTACTGTCTATGCCGATTCGAGAGCGCGGCCCTACAGCGAGCGCTTGAACGGCTCGCCCCGCCCCTATCTCTAATCACTGATAAGCGCCACAGAGCAGACGCGTACACAGAGACCACTCACTCCCGCGGGTCCACAATCAGTATTTTAATCTACACCTTTTTATTCAACGGCCCCCCCTTCAATTAAAGCGCTACACAATCGCAACGAACTGCTGCTGTATGAAATTAGGTTTCATAACTGTTAGCAATAGACTGGCTTAGTAATAAGTTTAAATAAGATTAATAATTAAGTCTAGTATAAGTATTGCTAGCCCTAAGTGTTAATATATCTAAACACACTCACATATTCAATTAAACTCCACACACTCACAAACACAACAATTATATTATCCTCACTTGTAGCTCCCAGTCACTCCAAACACCCGACGCCATCTTGGCGAGCGCGGCCCGACAATAGGGGGCGAGGTCTATAGCACAGAGTGCACATGGGACAGAGACTGCTGTCTCTCAATCGGAATGGAAAAGGCCAAGGATTATCTGGCGCTTTTGAAATATTTCTAAGACAGAATTAATATTTTCCATTGTAACATTGGAAGTATCAATCATCATCATCATCATCATGGTCATCTCAGTGTCCGCTTGAGGACCCTAGATTGTAGTCAACTTAAAACAAGTGCCATGCAAATTATAGATAGCTGCATACAGTAGTTCCTTAGTAACGCAGTCCTCTGTTCGAGAGGATTTACGTAATTTCAATTGAATTATTGACTTTTTTCTCTTTGGACTTTTTCAAGATTTTATGATTCTAACATGTTCTTCTAAGCCTAAAATAGGATCCGAGTTCGTTCCAGCCCTCAGACCCTCTTTCCCTATGTTCAATTTGCATTTCAACTTGGACAAATAACGGTATAATTTGCAACTCGCATCCTACTTTCAGCGCATGGTTTTCAAGTACTATATTATAAATATTAAGCTGTAGGAACTAAGGCCGATCTTGTGCCGATCTTGTACCTGCTTAGAGAATGGAAACAGCACAGAAGTGACCCAATGAGCGCGTCTTAAAGCATTTTCAAGGCAAGATTAATATTCCCTTAATCGCAGCGTGAAATAGTCACCTAGCGTTTGCCTTAGAGCCTTAGATTGCAGCCTACTTGAAAGAGAGTGATCATGTAAAATACCTACAAGTAGTAGTCAAATAGCAAAGCGAGCAATGAAGTCCACTGCTTAAGAGGTTATGTTAATTAATTGATTGCATTTCTGGCTCTTTCCGTTTGACTTAAATCATATGAATAGGCAGATTGTGTTTCATGGTTTTTGAAGTAGAATGCGAGCCTATCTAGGTAGTTGATTCAATCTACCTTACTTCATTTCATTTTATTCTTATTACAGTACCCTGCACCAATAAATTATAGAACCTTAAATCAGCACTCTAAACTCATATCCTATTTATAATACACATCTTCTATCATTATACAACCGTAAGAAAGGAAAGTAAAGAGATTAATTACCTTGAGCTTTAGCATACATGTTTCTATAACTCTCAAATAGGGACTAGAGACAGTCTTAGCTTAACTCCCTCATATTACTTTGTTTAATTCGCTCTAATTGCAATTCCTTATGCTAAGTCATATTTGATGTATTTATTGTAATATGAATAGGTATTTTAATATGTGGGAACATGTCTCATGTGTGTAAATTCTAACGGTGGTGGTAGCTAACTGGTTGTGGTCAAGTAAGATAGGACACGTCACAAAGAGGGTCTATTCAAAAGAGTGGGTAGGCAGAGGGCCGATGACCCCACTCTGGAGAGTAACCCCCTGGCGTCCCACGGCGTGCTCTCGGCAACAGCAGGGAAGCACAGCTGAAATGGAGCAAGGCGGGCGTGTCAGGTAATGGTGGTGGCGGTAGCTAACTGGTTGTGGTCAAGTAGATAGGACACGTCACAAAGAGGGTCTATTCAAAAGAGTGGGTAGGCAGAGGGCCGATGACCCCATTCTGGAGAGTAACCCCCTGGCGTCCCACGGCGTGCTCTCGGCAACAGCAGGGAAGCACAGCTGAAATGGAGCAAAGCGGGCGTGTCAGGTAATGGTGGTGGCGGTAGCTAACTGGTTGTGGTCAAGTAGATAGGACACGTCACAAAGAGGGTCTATTCAAAAGAGTGGGTAGGCAGAGGGCCGATGACCCCATTCTGGAGAGTAACCCCCTGGCGTCCCACGGCGTGCTCTCGGCAACAGCAGGGAAGCACAGCTGAAATGGAGCAAGGCGGGCGTGTCAGGCAATGGTGGTGGCGGTAGCTAACTGGTTGTGGTCAAGTAGATAGGACACGTCACAAAGAGGGTCTATTCAAAGAGTGGGTAGGCAGAGGGCCGATGACCCCATTCTGGAGAGTAACCCCCTGGCGTCCCACGGCGTGCTCTCGGCAACAGCAGGGAAGCACAGCTGAAATGGAGCAAGGCGGGCGTGTCAGGTAATGGTGGTGGCGGTAGCTAACTGATTGTGGTCAAGTAGATAGGACACGTCACAAAGAGGGTCTATTCAAAAGAGTGGGTAGGCAGAGGGCCGATGACCCCACTCTGGAGAGTAACCCCCTGGCGTCCCACGGCGTGCTCTCGGCAACAGCAGGGAAGCACAGCTGAAATGGAGCAAGGCGGGCGTGTCAGGTAATGGTGGTGGCGGTAGCTAACTGGTTGTGGTCAAGTAGATAGGACACGTCACAAAGAGGGTCTATTCAAAAGAGTGGGTAGGCAGAGGGCCGATGACCCCATTCTGGAGAGTAACCCCCTGGCGTCCCACGGCGTGCTCTCGGCAACAGCAGGGAAGCACAGCTGAAATGGAGCAAGGCGGGCGTGTCAGGTAATGGTGGTGGCGGTAGCTAACTGGTTGTGGTCATACAGATAGGACACACAAAGACTGACTGACTGTAGTTAAAGACTTGTACACAAAGAGGGTCTGTTCGAAGGAATGGGTAGGCAGAGGGCCGATGACCCCACTCTGGAGAGCAACCCCCTGAAGTGTTTGTGAGGGCGGGGGTTCGTGAAAGGGACCTCGGTTCTAGAAGCAAACCCCCTGAGCGAACATGTCCACGTTAACGCTTTTCTCAAAGCGGGTCACAGGGACATGGGAACTCTATGAGATTAGAGGGGAAGGAAAACCTCTATAAAAAACCAACGGCACTGGCAGTGAGGGCGAGGACTCCCGAACTGCTCCGGCCACAGTGTCGTCAAGAGGAGCACCCCACATTTGTGGGGTGCGGCGCCCCGAAAGGGGCGCTGAGAGGGGCCCCACCCCGGGGCGACCAGTGGGCGTCGCGGTGAAGACCTTCGGGGAGCCCGTGGCGGCCCACATATGGTCAATAGGGAACTTGTGTGGTTTTTAATGGGTATGCCTGCACTCTGCGGGAGAGCCCCATAGACCCCCCTGTTTCCTCGAGCAGGGGACATGCATAAGGTGCATTTTCCACACATAAAAAAAAAAAAAAAAAAAAAAAAAAAAAAAAAAAAAAAAAAAAAAAGGTTAGGTTAGGTTAGGTTAGGTTAGGTTAGGTTAGGTTAGGTTAGGTTAGGTTAGGTTAGGTTAGGTTAGGTTAGGTTAGGTTAGGTTAGGTTAGGTTAGGTTAGGTTAGGTTAGGTTAGGTTAGGTTAGGTTAGGTTAGGTTAGGTTAGGTTAGGTTAGGTTAGGTTAGGTTAGGTTAGGTTAGGTTAGGTTAGGTTAGGTTAGGTTAGGTTAGGTTAGGTTAGGTTAGGTTAGGTTAGGTTAGGTTAGGTTAGGTTAGGTTAGGTTAGGTTAGGTTAGGTTAGGTTAGGTTAGGTTAGGTTAGGTTAGGTTAGGTTAGGTTAGGTTAGGTTAGGTTAGGTTAGGTTAGGTTAGGTTAGGTTAGGTTAGGTTAGGTTAGGTTAGGTTAGGTTAGGTTAGGTTAGGTTAGGTTAGGTTAGGTTAGGTTAGGTTAGGTTAGGTTAGGTTAGGTTAGGTTAGGTTAGGTTAGGTTAGGTTAGGTTAGGTTAGGTTAGGTTAGGTTAGGTTAGGTTAGGTTAGGTTAGGTTAGGTTAGGTTAGGTTAGGTTAGGTTAGGTTAGGTTAGGTTAGGTTAGGTTAGGTTAGGTTAGGTTAGGTTAGGTTAGGTTAGGTTAGGTTAGGTTAGGTTAGGTTAGGTTAGGTTAGGTTAGGTTAGGTTAGGTTAGGTTAGGTTAGGTTAGGTTAGGTTAGGTTAGGTTAGGTTAGGTTAGGTTAGGTTAGGTTAGGTTAGGTTAGGTTAGGTTAGGTTAGGTTAGGTTAGGTTAGGTTAGGTTAGGTTAGGTTAGGTTAGGTTAGGTTAGGTTAGGTTAGGTTAGGTTAGGTTAGGTTAGGTTAGGTTAGGTTAGGTTAGGTTAGGTTAGGTTAGGTTAGGTTAGGTTAGGTTAGGTTAGGTTAGGTTAGGTTAGGTTAGGTTAGGTTAGGTTAGGTTAGGTTAGGTTAGGTTAGGTTAGGTTAGGTTAGGTTAGGTTAGGTTAGGTTAGGTTAGGTTAGGTTAGGTTAGGTTAGGTTAGGTTAGGTTAGGTTAGGTTAGGTTAGGTTAGGTTAGGTTAGGTTAGGTTAGGTTAGGTTAGGTTAGGTTAGGTTAGGTTAGGTTAGGTTAGGTTAGGTTAGGTTAGGTTAGGTTAGGTTAGGTTAGGTTAGGTTAGGTTAGGTTAGGTTAGGTTAGGTTAGGTTAGGTTAGGTTAGGTTAGGTTAGGTTAGGTTAGGTTAGGTTAGGTTAGGTTAGGTTAGGTTAGGTTAGGTTAGGTTAGGTTAGGTTAGGTTAGGTTAGGTTAGGTTAGGTTAGGTTAGGTTAGGTTAGGTTAGGTTAGGTTAGGTTAGGTTAGGTTAGGTTAGGTTAGGTTAGGTTAGGTTAGGTTAGGTTAGGTTAGGTTAGGTTAGGTTAGGTTAGGTTAGGTTAGGTTAGGTTAGGTTAGGTTAGGTTAGGTTAGGTTAGGTTAGGTTAGGTTAGGTTAGGTTAGGTTAGGTTAGGTTAGGTTAGGTTAGGTTAGGTTAGGTTAGGTTAGGTTAGGTTAGGTTAGGTTAGGTTAGGTTAGGTTAGGTTAGGTTAGGTTAGGTTAGGTTAGGTTAGGTTAGGTTAGGTTAGGTTAGGTTAGGTTAGGTTAGGTTAGGTTAGGTTAGGTTAGGTTAGGTTAGGTTAGGTTAGGTTAGGTTAGGTTAGGTTAGGTTAGGTTAGGTTAGGTTAGGTTAGGTTAGGTTAGGTTAGGTTAGGTTAGGTTAGGTTAGGTTAGGTTAGGTTAGGTTAGGTTAGGTTAGGTTAGGTTAGGTTAGGTTAGGTTAGGTTAGGTTAGGTTAGGTTAGGTTAGGTTAGGTTAGGTTAGGTTAGGTTAGGTTAGGTTAGGTTAGGTTAGGTTAGGTTAGGTTAGGTTAGGTTAGGTTAGGTTAGGTTAGGTTAGGTTAGGTTAGGTTAGGTTAGGTTAGGTTAGGTTAGGTTAGGTTAGGTTAGGTTAGGTTAGGTTAGGTTAGGTTAGGTTAGGTTAGGTTAGGTTAGGTTAGGTTAGGTTAGGTTAGGTTAGGTTAGGTTAGGTTAGGTTAGGTTAGGTTAGGTTAGGTTAGGTTAGGTTAGGTTAGGTTAGGTTAGGTTAGGTTAGGTTAGGTTAGGTTAGGTTAGGTTAGGTTAGGTTAGGTTAGGTTAGGTTAGGTTAGGTTAGGTTAGGTTAGGTTAGGTTAGGTTAGGTTAGGTTAGGTTAGGTTAGGTTAGGTTAGGTTAGGTTAGGTTAGGTTAGGTTAGGTTGGGGTGCGATGTTGGAAACCTCCCCGAGTGATCGGACGTTACAGTTCCCTACTATCCGAGGCGTAGGCCTCATGGGGTAGGGAAAGGTAACGCCCGTTCCTGGTGCACCCTGGGCAACGACGGGTAATTAAACTAGAAATAGTTTGGTTACCTGGCGGCTAATATCCGACTGGGGGGGTTGGGGTTGGAGAAGGGTCCCAAGACTTCGGTTGCGGTTGATCCTCTCCAGCGGGCCCATTCGTGGGTCCGCAGTGAGGGCGGCGTCTCGCCTTTCGGCGGACGCCTCATTGACGGAGGCGAGCCCGAACCTAGTACCTGTCCTTTTCAGGACAGGGAAAGGCAAGGGCGAGCCTCATCGGGCGGACGGCGCAAGCCTAATGCCGGGGCGGCGCGACCCGAAAGGGTTGTGGTCGCCGGACGGGGCGTGGGCTAGCATGCCTCAGTGCCACTCTGCTTACAGAGTTGGGACTTGATGGCTTGCGAACCTGCGTCCTGCGCGTAACCCCGGTAGTGAAACCGGGACCGCGGGCTGCTGTCTTTTTCAAGACGGGAGCTACGAGGAGTGAACCTCTATAAAAACACAGGCGGCATCAGCAGGGGAGGGCGAGGACCCCCGAACCTGCTCCGGCCACGGTGCCGTCTCCGAGGAGCGCCCCGTACCATCTTGGGGCGCGGCGCCCCACCACCATCTTGGGGCGCTGAGAGGGGCCCCACCCCGGGGCGGCCAGTGGGCGTCGCGGTGAAGACCTTCGGGGAGCCCGTGGCGTCGCACAATGGCCAATAGGGAACTTGTGTGGTTTTTAATGGGTATGCCTGCACTCTGCGGGAGAGCCCCATAGACCCTCCTGTTGCCTCGAGCAGGGGACATGCATAAGGTGCATTTTCCACACATAAAAAAAAAAAAAAAAAAAAAAAAAAAAAAAAAAAAGGTTAGGTTAGGTTAGGTTAGGTTAGGTTAGGTTAGGTTAGGTTAGGTTAGGTTAGGTTAGGTTAGGTTAGGTTAGGTTAGGTTAGGTTAGGTTAGGTTAGGTTAGGTTAGGTTAGGTTAGGTTAGGTTAGGTTAGGTTAGGTTAGGTTAGGTTAGGTTAGGTTAGGTTAGGTTAGGTTAGGTTAGGTTAGGTTAGGTTAGGTTAGGTTAGGTTAGGTTAGGTTAGGTTAGGTTAGGTTAGGTTAGGTTAGGTTAGGTTAGGTTAGGTTAGGTTAGGTTAGGTTAGGTTAGGTTAGGTTAGGTTAGGTTAGGTTAGGTTAGGTTAGGTTAGGTTAGGTTAGGTTAGGTTAGGTTAGGTTAGGTTAGGTTAGGTTAGGTTAGGTTAGGTTAGGTTAGGTTAGGTTAGGTTAGGTTAGGTTAGGTTAGGTTAGGTTAGGTTAGGTTAGGTTAGGTTAGGTTAGGTTAGGTTAGGTTAGGTTAGGTTAGGTTAGGTTAGGTTAGGTTAGGTTAGGTTAGGTTAGGTTAGGTTAGGTTAGGTTAGGTTAGGTTAGGTTAGGTTAGGTTAGGTTAGGTTAGGTTAGGTTAGGTTAGGTTAGGTTAGGTTAGGTTAGGTTAGGTTAGGTTAGGTTAGGTTAGGTTAGGTTAGGTTAGGTTAGGTTAGGTTAGGTTAGGTTAGGTTAGGTTAGGTTAGGTTAGGTTAGGTTAGGTTAGGTTAGGTTAGGTTAGGTTAGGTTAGGTTAGGTTAGGTTAGGTTAGGTTAGGTTAGGTTAGGTTAGGTTAGGTTAGGTTAGGTTAGGTTAGGTTAGGTTAGGTTAGGTTAGGTTAGGTTAGGTTAGGTTAGGTTAGGTTAGGTTAGGTTAGGTTAGGTTAGGTTAGGTTAGGTTAGGTTAGGTTAGGTTAGGTTAGGTTAGGTTAGGTTAGGTTAGGTTAGGTTAGGTTAGGTTAGGTTAGGTTAGGTTAGGTTAGGTTAGGTTAGGTTAGGTTAGGTTAGGTTAGGTTAGGTTAGGTTAGGTTAGGTTAGGTTAGGTTAGGTTAGGTTAGGTTAGGTTAGGTTAGGTTAGGTTAGGTTAGGTTAGGTTAGGTTAGGTTAGGTTAGGTTAGGTTAGGTTAGGTTAGGTTAGGTTAGGTTAGGTTAGGTTAGGTTAGGTTAGGTTAGGTTAGGTTAGGTTAGGTTAGGTTAGGTTAGGTTAGGTTAGGTTAGGTTAGGTTAGGTTAGGTTAGGTTAGGTTAGGTTAGGTTAGGTTAGGTTAGGTTAGGTTAGGTTAGGTTAGGTTAGGTTAGGTTAGGTTAGGTTAGGTTAGGTTAGGTTAGGTTAGGTTAGGTTAGGTTAGGTTAGGTTAGGTTAGGTTAGGTTAGGTTAGGTTAGGTTAGGTTAGGTTAGGTTAGGTTAGGTTAGGTTAGGTTAGGTTAGGTTAGGTTAGGTTAGGTTAGGTTAGGTTAGGTTAGGTTAGGTTAGGTTAGGTTAGGTTAGGTTAGGTTAGGTTAGGTTAGGTTAGGTTAGGTTAGGTTAGGTTAGGTTAGGTTAGGTTAGGTTAGGTTAGGTTAGGTTAGGTTAGGTTAGGTTAGGTTAGGTTAGGTTAGGTTAGGTTAGGTTAGGTTAGGTTAGGTTAGGTTAGGTTAGGTTAGGTTAGGTTAGGTTAGGTTAGGTTAGGTTAGGTTAGGTTAGGTTAGGTTAGGTTAGGTTAGGTTAGGTTAGGTTAGGTTAGGTTAGGTTAGGTTAGGTTAGGTTAGGTTAGGTTAGGTTAGGTTAGGTTAGGTTAGGTTAGGTTAGGTTAGGTTAGGTTAGGTTAGGTTAGGTTAGGTTAGGTTAGGTTAGGTTAGGTTAGGTTAGGTTAGGTTAGGTTAGGTTAGGTTAGGTTAGGTTAGGTTAGGTTAGGTTAGGTTAGGTTAGGTTAGGTTAGGTTAGGTTAGGTTAGGTTAGGTTAGGTTAGGTTAGGTTAGGTTAGGTTAGGTTAGGTTAGGTTAGGTTAGGTTAGGTTAGGTTAGGTTAGGTTAGGTTAGGTTAGGTTAGGTTAGGTTAGGTTAGGTTAGGTTAGGTTAGGTTAGGTTAGGTTAGGTTAGGTTAGGTTAGGTTAGGTTAGGTTAGGTTAGGTTAGGTTAGGTTAGGTTAGGTTAGGTTAGGTTAGGTTAGGTTAGGTTAGGTTAGGTTAGGTTAGGTTAGGTTAGGTTAGGTTAGGTTAGGTTAGGTTAGGTTAGGTTAGGTTAGGTTAGGTTAGGTTAGGTTAGGTTAGGTTAGGTTAGGTTAGGTTAGGTTAGGTTAGGTTAGGTTAGGTTAGGTTAGGTTAGGTTAGGTTAGGTTAGGTTAGGTTAGGTTAGGTTAGGTTAGGTTAGGTTAGGTTAGGTTAGGTTAGGTTAGGTTAGGTTAGGTTAGGTTAGGTTAGGTTAGGTTAGGTTAGGTTAGGTTAGGTTAGGTTAGGTTAGGTTAGGTTAGGTTAGGTTAGGTTAGGTTAGGTTAGGTTAGGTTAGGTTAGGTTAGGTTAGGTTAGGTTAGGTTAGGTTAGGTTAGGTTAGGTTAGGTTAGGTTAGGTTAGGTTAGGTTAGGTTAGGTTAGGTTAGGTTAGGTTAGGTTAGGTTAGGTTAGGTTAGGTTAGGTTAGGTTAGGTTAGGTTAGGTTAGGTTAGGTTAGGTTAGGTTAGGTTAGGTTAGGTTAGGTTAGGTTAGGTTAGGTTAGGTTAGGTTAGGTTAGGTTAGGTTAGGTTAGGTTAGGTTAGGTTAGGTTAGGTTAGGTTAGGTTAGGTTAGGTTAGGTTAGGTTAGGTTAGGTTAGGTTAGGTTAGGTTAGGTTAGGTTAGGTTAGGTTAGGTTAGGTTAGGTTAGGTTAGGTTAGGTTAGGTTAGGTTAGGTTAGGTTAGGTTAGGTTAGGTTAGGTTAGGTTAGGTTAGGTTAGGTTAGGTTAGGTTAGGTTAGGTTAGGTTAGGTTAGGTTAGGTTAGGTTAGGTTAGGTTAGGTTAGGTTAGGTTAGGTTAGGTTAGGTTAGGTTAGGTTAGGTTAGGTTAGGTTAGGTTAGGTTAGGTTAGGTTAGGTTAGGTTAGGTTAGGTTAGGTTAGGTTAGGTTAGGTTAGGTTAGGTTAGGTTAGGTTAGGTTAGGTTAGGTTAGGTTAGGTTAGGTTAGGTTAGGTTAGGTTAGGTTAGGTTAGGTTAGGTTAGGTTAGGTTAGGTTAGGTTAGGTTAGGTTAGGTTAGGTTAGGTTAGGTTAGGTTAGGTTAGGTTAGGTTAGGTTAGGTTAGGTTAGGTTAGGTTAGGTTAGGTTAGGTTAGGTTAGGTTAGGTTAGGTTAGGTTAGGTTAGGTTAGGTTAGGTTAGGTTAGGTTAGGTTAGGTTAGGTTAGGTTAGGTTAGGTTAGGTTAGGTTAGGTTAGGTTAGGTTAGGTTAGGTTAGGTTAGGTTAGGTTAGGTTAGGTTAGGTTAGGTTAGGTTAGGTTAGGTTAGGTTAGGTTAGGTTAGGTTAGGTTAGGTTAGGTTAGGTTAGGTTAGGTTAGGTTAGGTTAGGTTAGGTTAGGTTAGGTTAGGTTAGGTTAGGTTAGGTTAGGTTAGGTTAGGTTAGGTTAGGTTAGGTTAGGTTAGGTTAGGTTAGGTTAGGTTAGGTTAGGTTAGGTTAGGTTAGGTTAGGTTAGGTTAGGTTAGGTTAGGTTAGGTTAGGTTAGGTTAGGTTAGGTTAGGTTAGGTTAGGTTAGGTTAGGTTAGGTTAGGTTAGGTTAGGTTAGGTTAGGTTAGGTTAGGTTAGGTTAGGTTAGGTTAGGTTAGGTTAGGTTAGGTTAGGTTAGGTTAGGTTAGGTTAGGTTAGGTTAGGTTAGGTTAGGTTAGGTTAGGTTAGGTTAGGTTAGGTTAGGTTAGGTTAGGTTAGGTTAGGTTAGGTTAGGTTAGGTTAGGTTAGGTTAGGTTAGGTTAGGTTAGGTTAGGTTAGGTTAGGTTAGGTTAGGTTAGGTTAGGTTAGGTTAGGTTAGGTTAGGTTAGGTTAGGTTAGGTTAGGTTAGGTTAGGTTAGGTTAGGTTAGGTTAGGTTAGGTTAGGTTAGGTTAGGTTAGGTTAGGTTAGGTTAGGTTAGGTTAGGTTAGGTTAGGTTAGGTTAGGTTAGGTTAGGTTAGGTTAGGTTAGGTTAGGTTAGGTTAGGTTAGGTTAGGTTAGGTTAGGTTAGGTTAGGTTAGGTTAGGTTAGGTTAGGTTAGGTTAGGTTAGGTTAGGTTAGGTTAGGTTAGGTTAGGTTAGGTTAGGTTAGGTTAGGTTAGGTTAGGTTAGGTTAGGTTAGGTTAGGTTAGGTTAGGTTAGGTTAGGTTAGGTTAGGTTAGGTTAGGTTAGGTTAGGTTAGGTTAGGTTAGGTTAGGTTAGGTTAGGTTAGGTTAGGTTAGGTTAGGTTAGGTTAGGTTAGGTTAGGTTAGGTTAGGTTAGGTTAGGTTAGGTTAGGTTAGGTTAGGTTAGGTTAGGTTAGGTTAGGTTAGGTTAGGTTAGGTTAGGTTAGGTTAGGTTAGGTTAGGTTAGGTTAGGTTAGGTTAGGTTAGGTTAGGTTAGGTTAGGTTAGGTTAGGTTAGGTTAGGTTAGGTTAGGTTAGGTTAGGTTAGGTTAGGTTAGGTTAGGTTAGGTTAGGTTAGGTTAGGTTAGGTTAGGTTAGGTTAGGTTAGGTTAGGTTAGGTTAGGTTAGGTTAGGTTAGGTTAGGTTAGGTTAGGTTAGGTTAGGTTAGGTTAGGTTAGGTTAGGTTAGGTTAGGTTAGGTTAGGTTAGGTTAGGTTAGGTTAGGTTAGGTTAGGTTAGGTTAGGTTAGGTTAGGTTAGGTTAGGTTAGGTTAGGTTAGGTTAGGTTAGGTTAGGTTAGGTTAGGTTAGGTTAGGTTAGGTTAGGTTAGGTTAGGTTAGGTTAGGTTAGGTTAGGTTAGGTTAGGTTAGGTTAGGTTAGGTTAGGTTAGGTTAGGTTAGGTTAGGTTAGGTTAGGTTAGGTTAGGTTAGGTTAGGTTAGGTTAGGTTAGGTTAGGTTAGGTTAGGTTAGGTTAGGTTAGGTTAGGTTAGGTTAGGTTAGGTTAGGTTAGGTTAGGTTAGGTTAGGTTAGGTTAGGTTAGGTTAGGTTAGGTTAGGTTAGGTTAGGTTAGGTTAGGTTAGGTTAGGTTAGGTTAGGTTAGGTTAGGTTAGGTTAGGTTAGGTTAGGTTAGGTTAGGTTAGGTTAGGTTAGGTTAGGTTAGGTTAGGTTAGGTTAGGTTAGGTTAGGTTAGGTTAGGTTAGGTTAGGTTAGGTTAGGTTAGGTTAGGTTAGGTTAGGTTAGGTTAAGGACAATTTTCTACCTTATAAGGACAATTTTCTACCTTATAAGGACAATTTTCTACCTTATAAGGACAATTTTCTACCTTATAAGGACAATTTTCTACCTTATAAGGACAATTTTCTACCTTATAAGGACAATTTTCTACCTTATAAGGACAATTTTCTACCTTATAAGGACAATTTTCTACCTTATAAGGACAATTTTCTACCTTATAAGGACAATTTTCTACCTTATAAGGACAATTTTCTACCTTATAAGGACAATTTTCTACCTTATAAGGACAATTTTCTACCTTATAAGGACAATTTTCTACCTTATAAGGACAATTTTCTACCTTATAAGGACAATTTTCTACCTTATAAGGACAATTTTCTACCTTATAAGGACAATTTTCTACCTTATAAGGACAATTTTCTACCTTATAAGGACAATTTTCTACCTTATAAGGACAATTTTCTACCTTATAAGGACAATTTTCTACCTTATAAGGACAATTTTCTACCTTATAAGGACAATTTTCTACCTTATAAGGACAATTTTCTACCTTATAAGGACAATTTTCTACCTTATAAGGACAATTTTCTACCTTATAAGGACAATTTTCTACCTTATAAGGACAATTTTCTACCTTATAAGGACAATTTTCTACCTTATAAGGACAATTTTCTACCTTATAAGGACAATTTTCTACCTTATAAGGACAATTTTCTACCTTATAAGGACAATTTTCTACCTTATAAGGACAATTTTCTACCTTATAAGGACAATTTTCTACCTTATAAGGACAATTTTCTACCTTATGAAGGACAATTTTCTACCTTATAAGGACAATTTTCTACCTTATAAGGACAATTTTCTACCTTATAAGGACAATTTTCTACCTTATAAGGACAATTTTCTACCTTATAAGGACAATTTTCTACCTTATAAGGACAATTTTCTACCTTATAAGGACAATTTTCTACCTTATGAAGGACAATTTTCTACCTTATAAGGACAATTTTCTACCTTATAAAGGACAATTTTCTACCTTATAAAGGACAATTTTCTACCTTATAAAGGACAATTTTCTACCTTATAAAGGACAATTTTCTACCTTATAAAGGACAATTTTCTACCTTATAAAGGACAATTTTCTACCTTATAAAGGACAATTTTCTACCTTATAAGGACAATTTTCTACCTTATAAAGGACAATTTTCTACCTTATAAGGACAATTTTCTACCTTATAAAGGACAATTTTCTACCTTATAAAGGACAATTTTCTACCTTATAAAGGACAATTTTCTACCTTATAAAGGACAATTTTCTACCTTATAAAGGACAATTTTCTACCTTATAAAGGACAATTTTCTACCTTATAAAGGACAATTTTCTACCTTATAAAGGACAATTTTCTACCTTATAAAGGACAATTTTCTACCTTATAAAGGACAATTTTCTACCTTATAAGGACAATTTTCTACCTTATAAAGGACAATTTTCTACCTTATAAAGGACAATTTTCTACCTTATAAAGGACAATTTTCTACCTTATAAGGACAATTTTCTACCTTATAAAGGACAATTTTCTACCTTATAAAGGACAATTTTCTACCTTATAAAGGACAATTTTCTACCTTATTAGGACAATTTTCTACCTTATAAGGACAATTTTCTACCTTATAAAGGACAATTTTCTACCTTATAAAGGACAATTTTCTACCTTATAAAGGACAATTTTCTACCTTATAAAGGACAATTTTCTACCTTATAAAGGACAATTTTCTACCTTATAAAGGACAATTTTCTACCTTATAAAGGACAATTTTCTACCTTATAAAGGACAATTTTCTACCTTATAAAGGACAATTTTCTACCTTATAAAGGACAATTTTCTACCTTATAAAGGACAATTTTCTACCTTATAAAGGACAATTTTCTACCTTATAAAGGACAATTTTCTACCTTATAAAGGACAATTTTCTACCTTATAAAGGACAATTTTCTACCTTATAAAGGACAATTTTCTACCTTATAAAGGACAATTTTCTACCTTATAAAGGACAATTTTCTACCTTATAAAGGACAATTTTCTACCTTATAAGGACAATTTTCTACCTTATAAAGGACAATTTTCTACCTTATAAGGACAATTTTCTACCTTATAAGGACAATTTTCTACCTTATAAGGACAATTTTCTACCTTATAAGGACAATTTTCTACCTTATAAGGACAATTTTCTACCTTATTCTCGGCGGTTTCTGTGCGAATTAGAGCGATTTTTGGTACACATTTTCTAACGACTATTGGCATTCCATCCATTGACTCGATTCCGCATATATACGTTGATTTGGCTTGTTTTCTTGGTTTTTGATTTTCTTCTTGTTTGGTTAGTGTATAATAACATTAGCAAAAGTTTGGAAATTCGGCAGCGAATAACTTCTATACCCGTTTTGCTACCCCTTCCAAATTTTGGTCGCGGGTAGTCCTGGGGCAGGACCTAATTTGCGGCTATTTTCACTCTTCTGCTGGTTTCGGGTCTTCAGAAATCAATTTCTGAAAACCGCCTTACGCCTGACGGGATTCTAAGAGCAACGCCTAAAAGTTGTCTCTTAGCAATTCCGGAATTTTTTGCTTCAAAATTCCTAGCCGGTCGGCTGTTGCAGCTAATATTCAGTTCTTTGGCTTGAAAAATAGCTCTCTTTGAGCGCTATCTTTCATCTGAAGATCGTGGAGGAGTATCTCCAACCGTTTTGGAGTTACGAATTTTCTAAGCTTTTGCCTATCAGGCAAACTTAGTACACGTCGTTGATTTCGAATTAGCGAAACTTTTACTATTCGATCGACAGCTACGGCCAGACCCTTTGACCTACCTTCCTCAAAATTTTGTGGTAGGTAGAACTCAGGTAGGACGTATTTGTCATCGAAGTTGCACCGATTTTCAGTAAGTGGTTTTCCGGGGAAAATTTTCCGAAAATTGAGTTGCGCCTGATGAAATTTTTAGAGCAACGTCTAAAATTTTTCGTTAAGCGACTAATTCAAACATTGTTTTTAGGTCAGCCGGTGGGCCTAAAATTCCGTTTTTAGGCTCGAAAAATAGCGCTGGGCAAGAGCAAGCCAGCTGTTGTCAAAACAGGAAGATAGCTCTCGTAATTTAGGAGATACAGATTTTCCAAACCTATCCAAATTTGTATGGAAAGTCGTAAATTTCGGAGGTTTTTCGAACAAAACTTCGTTGTTTTGGTCGCTAAAAATCCGTATTTGGTGTCAAATTGTAGGGTCTGCCGAGGCCCACAATATTGTCTTAGTTTAGGAAAGCTATTGTTTCCGGTATTAGCACCATGAATTTTTGAATGTCAAAATTCAAGAATTTCGCATAAAACCGGACACATTATCAGCTCTAAAAAATCGAGTTTTTAGACAAGAGACTTAATTGTAGTGTCAAAAGGTAGTATTCACCTAACCCTATTTTTCACCTTTAGCCGTATATCTTTACGGCGAAAGGTTTAATTTTAACACTCGATTTCCCATATATTTTCCCAGTTGGGGGAATATGGGAAGTGAGAGTGCGGGGTCGTCGGTGGAGACGAAGGAGGAGAAGATGGAAATGGTGTCAAACCCTCATAAAAGGGCCATGGTGGAGGGAACCGACTGCGGGGGGGGAAGGCCCGACCCCAAAGTCAGCGTTTCGACCAGGGGTCGTACCCTCAAAGTTGGTGCTTATGCCGGTATTGCCAAGGCAAAAGCAAAGTTGAAGGCCTCGGATAATGACGAGGAGTATGTGCCTCCGACGGCGATGGCGAAGGACGGAGACTATCGCCTAAAATTCCCCGCCCTGCGCCTGCGCTCGCAATCTCAGGGGTGCAGCAGTAAAACCATCGAGGAAGGTAGAGCCAGAGAAAGGAGCCCAGTACATCAGGTAGAAATGTACGACGTGTCATCTGACGATGATGAGGGGGACTACGCGTTCCGGCTGGCAAGCAGCGACCACCAATCAGGGGAAATTAAAGACGGCCCTGCGAAGTTCCTGAAGCACCCAATAGGTGCATCTGGCCAGAAACAGGCCGCAGCCTCATTAAATGAGGAGGACAACCGACTCACCACGGAAGAGTCAGATGCGGTAGAGTGTGCGCGGAGTGCGGCTCGCACAGTTTTGGAGTGCGCGGCCAAGTCCTCGAACCTCAACGGCGGAATTAAAGGGCAGATTAACACTGCCTGCAAAGATATTCTCCAGGCGATGGAACTCCTCACTCAGAGGAAGGAGAGTGATGAAATAAGAAAGCTGAAAGCGGATAACCGCCGCATGAGGGAGCAACTTGCGCTCCTAACGAAGGAAACGAAGGCGCTTCGTACTGCCTTCTCGGAGCGCAAGGGGGAAAACACCCAAGCTCCCAAACTGCTGACTTCCTCCCAAGGGCTCCCAGAAAGCTTCCAAGAGGTACTGGAGTTACACTCCAGGGACCTTTTCATGAAACTGGGCAACATGTTAAATGTTAGGTTGGAGGCGATAGAAAATCGCCTCCCACCAGAGCCAATAGTGCGACCCGCCCTGGCTGCAGACAGGGCCCGCACGACGGCGGCGGCGACGACGGCGGCGGCGACGACGGCGACGCCAACAGAGCCCCCAAAGAAAGAGCCTAAACGAGGCAAACGCTCCGCAAGCCAGCCTGAGCCCAGGCAGACGACAGAGCCCAAGCAGCAGCCTAAGGCTCAGGCGCAGACAAGGACTCAGCCCAAGACTCAGACAAAGATGCAGGCAAAGGCCCAGCCTAAGCCTAAAGTCATACGGGGAAGAGGAGGGGAGCCCCTTCCTCTACCGACAGTGGAGCCAACTCCATCCACCTCGGCGGCGGTCCGACAATCGACGCCTGCTCCGCTCCCTTGGGTCGACGTAGTCAAGAAGAGCAATAAGAAGGCCCCACAAAGGGAACAAATAGCGAAGCCCAAGCCGACCGGCCTTCGCAAGCTGTCAACTCCGAAGAGCTCGGCAGTGGTGGTGACGCTCAAACCGGAGTCGGGCATCTCATACCTTGACGCAATGAAAAAAGCGACGGCGTCGCTTAAGCTGGCGGACATAGGTATTGAGAGCGTCAAGATACGGAAGTCAGCGACTGGGGCCCGACTTATAGAGGTCCCCGGTGCGAACAGCGGACGGATTGCCGATGACCTGGCGGAAAAAATTGAGGGACTAATTGGCGATGTGGCAACAGTCCGTCGCCCAGTAAAGACGGCAGACCTCCGAATCACCGGTTTCGACGAATCGGTGACTTCGGAGGACATCAGGACGGCCGCGGTCCTGAAAGGCGGCTGCTCGTCCGAGCAGGTAAAGGTGGGCCCGATCCGCCTGTTAAACAATGGGACCGGATCGGCACTGGTCCGTTGCCCAATAACAGCAGCTAATGCACTGCTACAGGCGGGGAAGTTTCTGGTTGGGTGGTCGGCAGCGCAGATAAGGGCTTTGGAACCAAAGCCCATGCGCTGCTACAAATGCATGGGCACGGGCCATACCAAGGCAATGTGCCCCTCGACCGTCGACAGGGAAGACCTATGTTATCGCTGCTCAAGGCCGGGGCATAAGTCGGTTGACTGTTCGGCTGAGCCCTTCTGTGGGGTGTGTAGCCACAATAAGCGCCCGGCGGGACATGTAATGGGAGGGCAGGCCTGCTCGCCCACCCCCACCAAAGGGAAAGAGGACCTGCTGAGGACGATCCCAGCAGGACCCAGGACCGCCCCAAGGGCCATTACAGACGGCACACCCATGGATGTCTAGATGCCAGCACACCAACACCTAGACATCCTTCAGTGCAACCTCAACCATTCCGCCCGCGCTCAAGACCTGCTGACACAGGTCATGGCGGAGTGGGGTCTTGCACTAGCCGTAGTAGCCGAACCGTACTACATACCTTCTCAGCCCAACTGGGTAGGGTCCACGGATGAGAGGGTGGCAATAGTGGTTCCGACAGCCGGAGATTCCCCACCCCTCTCCAAGATGGAGAGCGGACCCGGATATGTGGCGACCAAATGGGGGAAAACCATAATCATAGCGGTTTATTTCTCCCCCAACCGGCCGCTATCCGAGTTTGAAACCTACCTGGACGGGCTGGGTAGGGTCGTAGGCAGATGTGCTCCGTCACAGGTTCTACTGACCGGGGACCTCAACGCTAAGAGCGCAGCTTGGGGTTGCCCTCTTACGGACCCAAAAGGGGCGGTCCTTAGGGATTGGGCGGCAGCAATAGGTTTGGCCGTCCTAAACCAGGGCAGCGTTAATACGTGTGTGCGTCGGCAGGGGGGCTCCATCGTGGACATCTCGTTCGCGACCCCTGCTCTAGCCGCACGTATTACCGACTGGAGGGTCCTGGAGGAGGTAGAGACTCTCTCCGACCATCTGTATATAATGATGAGGGTCTCTACCTCACAGTTGCCGCCGCAACCGGCAGCCCGAGGCGGGTCAGGAACGGGGGGATTCCCGAGATGGGTTCTCACCAAATTCGACCCAGGCATGGCCGAAGAAGCCGCAATCGTGGAGGCATGGGGTGCTCCGCCTCCACAAGCTGCTGGTGTGGACGAAAAGGCTGCCCGCCTTCGGGCTTCTCTGACAGCGGTTTGCGATGCGGCCATGCCCCGCGTCAAAAAACTTCCCGCAAAGAAGAGCGTATACTGGTGGTCGGAGGAGATCGCGGCCCTCCGCGCCACCAGCAACCGGGCTCGCCGTGCCTACACGCACTGTAGGCGTCGGCAGCCTCATTCGCCGGAAGAGGAGGAACTCCTACATGGGTCCCTCAAGGAGGCCAAGGACGCCCTGCAGCTGGCCATTGCGCGGGCCAAAGAGGTGGCTTATGAGGAGTTCCTCAACACTCTCAATAGAGATCCATGGGGGCGACCATATAAAATGGTGCGTAATAAAATAAAGCGGGCACCCCCCATGGATTCCATGGAGTTAGGGCAGATAGAGTCGATCGTGGAGGCCCTCTTCCCGCCAGCCCCGGACTTCTCTCCGCCGAGGATGTCTATCCCCTCGGAGGAGGAGTATGACACTCGTCCCGTACCGAAGCTGGACGACGACGAGATGATGATGGTGGTGGACCGACTTCGGCGGTGCAAAAAGGCGCCAGGACCGGACGGTGTCCCGGCCCGAGTCATACCGGTAGCCATGAGGCACCTGGATAAGCGCCTTAGAGACCTACTGGACGAATGTCTGGAGGTGGGGCGCTTTCCAGGGGTCTGGAAGGAGGGGCGGCTAGTCCTGCTGCCAAAGCCGGGCCGCTCACCTAACTCTCCCTCCGGACACCGCCCAATAGTCCTCCTCGATGAGTCTGGAAAGATGCTGGAACGCATCATCGCCGGCCGAATCCTCCGACACCTAGGCGGAGAGGGGCCAGACCTGTCGGACCAACAGTTTGGGTTTAGGCGCGGTCGGTCGACGTTGGATGCGCTCCAAACGCTAAGGGCATTTAGCGACTTGGCGGCCAGCAAGGGGGAGGGAGTAGTCGCGGTGTCTCTAGACATTAAAAACGCGTTCGGATCCCTCCCCTACGCTGTCATAGAGGAAGCCTTGAAATATTTCAGGCTTCCTCTATATCTAAGGAAAATCGTGGGGAACTACCTTGATGGGCGGGTAGTGATCTACGATCACGAAGGCCGGCGTATGACCAGGCCCATGGCCTGTGGGGTTCCACAGGGGTCCGTGCTCGGCCCCCTACTGTGGAACCTCAGTTTTGACTTCGTCATCCGCGGTGTGCAGCTTCCCCGCATGACCACCATCTGCTACGCCGATGACACAATGGTGGCTGTGCGGGGAAGAAATATGGAGGAGACGCTCCATCTAGCAACGGTCGCCGCAGATCTGGTGGTGGACCGAATCAAAATGCTGGGACTTGAAGTCGCACTAGCAAAGACAGAGGCTATCGTCTTTGGGGGGCCTGGGTGGAGAGTTCCGGCGAATACCACACTGCCAATGGAGGGGGGGGAACCTGTCCAGGTGAAGGCCAACATAAAATATCTTGGCATTGTCCTGGACAGGAAGTGGGACTTCACGGAGCACTTCACCAGGTTGGCTCCGAGGCTTGTTGGTGCAGCATCGGCACTGGGCAGATTGATGCCAAACGTAGGAGGGCCGCGCGGTAAATGCCGTAAGTTGTTTGCGGGCGTAGTACGCAGCATGGCGCTCTACGGAGCGCCAATATGGGCGGATCGGCTATCGGAAAGGAACAAGGCCCTGCTCCGACGGCCACAGAGGGTGTGCGCCATCCGAATAATTAGGGCTTATGTCACGGTGGCGCACATGGCGGCTTGCGTCCTGGCCGGTACCCCGCCCTGGGATATAGACGCCCAAATGATGGCGGAAACGTACCAACGCCGTAAAGAGGAGGTGGCAAGAGACGAGCGTTTGGCCCCCGCGGAGCTTCGCCATGCCCGTCGACAGACGGAGAGGCGGATGAGAGACCGATGGAAGAGCGACCTGGAGGACTGCCGCTATGGCACGCGAACTATAGCGGCACTCCTCCCGTCGCTCGACCTCTGGCTCGATCGAGGGTTCGGTGTGCTCACATACCATGTGACGCAGGTCCTCACTGGACATGGATGTTTTGGGCATTTTCTCCACCGCATCGGCAGAGAAGAAAGCCCGGTCTGCCACCAATGCGGTGACGAAGACGATACAGCCCAGCACACACTGGAGTCCTGCCGGTGTTGGGATTTTGAGCGCCGCACTCTCACCGCGGCAATTGGTGTGGACAACCTCGCTCTCCACAGTGTCATCTCCGCCATGCTTGAGAGCGAGGAGGCATGGGCTGAGGTGGCCTCATTTTGTGAGGCCGTAATGGCCCACAAAGAAGCCGAAGAAAGAGAGCGCGAGGCCGACAGCAGCGCGCCTCTTTCTCGGCGCAGACGTGGGGGGCAAAGGCGACGGCAGTTTGCCGCTCGCCAGAACCCCTAATGGCATCAGCGGGTAGGGGATGGGGATCCCCCGCCTGCAATTTATGATGCCACATGACTGAGGGGGGGTCGAAGCGTCCGACTCCTCCCTACATGGCGATAGCGCACGCTAGTGCTGCCGGGGGGCGTCGTCGGCTTGAATCTTCGGGATCCCACGGCGCCTACCCAAACCCGGCTAGACGGTAACGCCGGAGTGGTTTTAGTGGGTATGTTCCCCCCACCCCTTCCATTCGGGAAGAGGTCAGGGGAAAGAGTCCCACATAACCGGTCGGGTCACCCCAGGCCCGGCTGGTACGCGTAATGCGTTTCCACTCCGTTAAAAAAAAAAAAAAAAAAAAAAAAAAAAAAAGGTTAGGTTAGGTTAGGTTAGGTTAGGTTAGGTTAGGTTAGGTTAGGTTAGGTTAGGTTAGGTTAGGTTAGGTTAGGTTAGGTTAGGTTAGGTTAGGTTAGGTTAGGTTAGGTTAGGTTAGGTTAGGTTAGGTTAGGTTAGGTTAGGTTAGGTTAGGTTAGGTTAGGTTAGGTTAGGTTAGGTTAGGTTAGGTTAGGTTAGGTTAGGTTAGGTTAGGTTAGGTTAGGTTAGGTTAGGTTAGGTTAGGTTAGGTTAGGTTAGGTTAGGTTAGGTTAGGTTAGGTTAGGTTAGGTTAGGTTGAGGAAAATTTTCGGGGCGACTTTGTGTTTAACCTTAAATTTCTTTGCGACGGAATAACTTTTTGCGGTTTTTCAGCGACTTTTTGAAATCTCTTTAAATTCTTTAAATTCTGACACCTTTTCCGTGTTTCCAGCTTAACTGGAACACCTTTTTTCGCTTTTTCTTATCCGTGCTGCAAAACCCTTCTGGTTTTGCGGTCGAAAAATTTTTAACACAATTCCCGATTTTCACTTTGAAAATCGGGTTTCATCATTTTCGGTTTAGTTTTTTCCAAATTTTTTCTTTTCGTTTTAGAGCACCTTAGTTGTCCTACCCAACGCCCTTTGCCCCATAATTTTAGAACTTTTGGTTCTAGAGTTATTGGGCGGAGACCCCGTTGCTCGTAGTTTCGGCATAGGCGCTCTAAACTCCCATTTTTAAGTTTGTCAAAATTTCAAAAATTCGCTATCGGGGGGGGGTTGAGCCAGTTGGTCCTTTTTATTGTGGAGTGCATAGAGGGTAGTTTGCGCCGCCTAACGGCACCCTAAGCGCCACTCTAACCGTAATAGGGACGTGGATATTGGGCAAAAACTACCAACTTTTTTGTCACTTTTTATAAGTTGGTAATTTTTGCCGACTCGCGCTTGACCGTTTTTGCTAAATTTTGAGTTTACTCAAAATCTAGCAGGACAAGCCGGGTATTGGGCCTGGTGAAAAGGTCCGGGGGGGGTATCGGGTTTCCGTCATCCGGCTGGAACCTGATTTGGGTGGTTGCCGAGTGAGATATCCTCCGTTCTGCCGGCATTATAGTCGGAGTCCCGGCTATAAAGGCGGCTGGGGAATCTCCTCGGAACCTCTCGGGGTGGGTTTGGGGGGTCCATTAGGCCATCTGGCCGAAGGGACGTCTCCCGTTGCGGGGTTTTTGGTCGGCCGAATTGTTCACTGCGGCCTCCCGTAATCCATCAGTTCGCGGTTCACCTAACGGAGTGAGGTGGGTTGGGTTGCCGTGGGTGGTGGGTTGTGGGGGAAAGCGGTGTGCGGCTCTGCCGAACAAAAAGGGGGGGTTTTCCGAAAGGGGGGAGGGGATTTCGGAATCTCTGGGTGGGTGCTGTTGGGGTTTTTCGGGGCTGATTGCCGTGGCTAAGCTCGGATTTCCGAGTCTGGTCGCGGCCGTCTGCGCCGGCGAACTTCGCCAGGACCTGGGGGGTTTGGGGGGATCTCGGGGGGTGCTCTGCACTGTTTTTTGAGTTCCTTTGTGTGTTTTGTTCCCTAATTCTCCGTGATGGCTGAGCGGTTCACCGCTAGCCAAGCGGAGAAGAAGGCGTTCTTGTCGGTTCTGTGTTCGGACGCGTCCGACTCAGAGGCCGAGGGCTTTCAAAGCCCTGACATGGACCTGGAAACAGGTCCATATGTCTTTAACGAGGCGGTCTTAAACGCCCCACCGAGGAGGAGCCCGGTAGGGAAGAGGCCGATTGGGGCGATTGGGGACGCGGCAGTGGCTCCGCTACCCAAAGCCAATACGGCGACCAGGGGTCGCTCGACGGCGGCGGTGGCTGGACACAGCCACTTCTTGGCGGCAGCCAAGCGAGGACTAGCGGGGATCACATCGGAGCTTGACTCCGATGATGGATCCCCAAGCCGCCCGGTCTACCGGTGCACCCAGGCGGAGGAAGGGGATTCGGACTCCCCCCCGTCGGCTACGACGGAAACACTGGCCGCTGCTGCGCTGCTCAACGTGGCAGTGATCAAAGAGCAGGTGGCCAAATGCGGTACCATCAAAGGTACCGTATGGGGGGATATTAACGCGGCCACCAGGGAGGTCATCACTGCCGTCGAAGGGATGCGTTCGCTGACCCCGACGGAGGAGCAGCGCCGCCTCCGCGCTGACAATGCCCGGCTCCAACGAGAGCTCGGTATTGTCCGCGCCGAGTTGAGGGCCTTTAAAACGGCGTTTGAGGACTCCCAGCGGGGCCTCAATGCGGCCGCAAAGCAAGCGGCCAGCGGCGGCAACGCTGACAGACCGGTGACGGACCTCAGAGAGGCCCTAGAGGAGATGAGGCGCGACCTCGTCACATCCCTGGGCGGGATGATAAACGCCCGCCTGGAGGACATGGAGTCGCGTCTCCCTCCAGAGAAGGTCCTCAGACCGCCTCTGGCGGCTGACAGGCGTCAGGAGCCTCCTCCTCGCCCGCGGGCACAGCCGAATTTGGCCCAGGGCTCGGGCCCCCAAATATCGGCTAAGACTGGGGACCCAAAGCCCCAGCCAAAGAGGGCTGGGCAACAGCCCAGCAAGGTGCCGGCCGCCCCCGCCCCCTCGTCCCACCCGGGCAAGGATGGCGCAGGGGCCACCAAAAAGGGGCCCAAGCAAGGGCCAACTCAGGGGGCGAAGCCGGTCGTGCAGCATACGACCCAGCCAGCGGCGGGGCCGAGCTGGCGTCAGGCGCCAGCCCCTGAGCCTGCGACACAGCCGTGGTCACAGGTGGTGGGGCGCAAGGCCAAGAAGGGGAAAGCCCCCACTAAGCCTCTGCCGACCCCAGCGGCATCTCGCGCCAAGCCCAGGGCGGTGAAAATCGTCCCCCCCCGCACAGCAGCAATAGTGCTGACACTGCGGGAGGGGCAAACCAGCTTTGTGGAGGTGATGGCGAAAGCCAGAGCCTCCATAAAGCTGACGGACTTTGGGCTGGAGTCAGTCAAGGTACGCAGTACAATGACTGGCTCCAGAATGATGGAGGTGGGGGGCGAGAACCCGCAAGCCACTGCGGACCGCCTCGCTGCCAAGCTACTGGAGGTGGTCGGATCCCAGGTCGAGATCGCGAGGCCCACCAAGCTGGCGGACCTCAAAATCTCGGGCCTGGATGAGACGGCTGGCAGCGAAGAGATCGCTGCCGCAGTGGCGAGGGCTGGGGGCTGTTCCCCCGATCAGGTAAAGGTCGGTGCGATCAGGTCGGGCCCGTGGAGCCAGGGCTCGGCCCTGATCAAGTGCCCAGCGACGGCGGCCAAAGTCGCCGTTGCGGCTGGAAAGGTGGCCGTTGGGTGGTCGATGGCCACCATAAAGCCGGTGGAGGCCCTGCCCATGCGCTGTTTTAAGTGCATGGCGCTGGGCCACACCAGGGCTCTTTGCCCATCGGAAGCGGAGCACGGCTCGAAGTGCTTCCGATGTGGCGAAGAGGGCCACATGGCGGCCACGTGTGAAGTGGCCGCCAAGTGCGCGGTGTGCGCACAGGCGGGGCGCCCACACGGGCACCGTATGGGGGGATCGAATTGTATCCCCCCGACGATCAAGGGTAAGGCCCCACTGACCAGGGCCCCCCAAAATCGTGGCCCGACGGCCAGGGAGGAACTCTCTATGCAGGTGTCCTAAATGCCAGTACACCTGCATAGCGAATTCCTCCTGACGAACGCCAACCACTCCGCGCGTGCACAGGACCTGCTAATGCAGGTCCTCGCGGAGTGGAAAATTGCCGTCGCGGTGGTCACCGAGCCCTACCTCATCCCCCCCCAGCAAAACTGGGCTGGGGATACCGAGGGCTCGGTGGGAGTGGTGGTGCCGGCCGCTAGCCCCCAGCGCCTCTCTCCTAAGGAGAGGGGCGCGGGCTATGTGGCGGCAAAGTGGGGAGAAGTAGTCATCATTGGCGTTTACTTCTCCCCAAACAGGCCCGTCCTCGAGTTCGAGAGGTACTTGGCGGGCCTGGGGTCGGTAGTGCAGCGGGCACTACCGGCTCAAGTGATCCTGATGGGGGACCTCAACGCCAAGTGCACGGCGTGGGGATCCTCCATCACGGATCGAAGAGGGGCGCTCCTGCGGGACTGGGCCATCATGATCGGCCTAGCCCCGCAGAACCAGGGAACCGCCAACACCTGCGTCCGATGGCAGGGGGGGTCAGTAGTGGACGTAACGTTCGCTACCCCCTCCATCGGCGCCTGCATAGGTGATTGGCGAGTCCTGGAGGAGGTGGAGACCCTGTCGGACCACCTCTATATACGGTTCAGGGTCTCCAGGGCGCCCCACGGGCCTCTGGCCCGGGTGGTGGGTGGGCGGGGCGGAGACTTCCCTAAGTGGGCTGTCTCCCGCCTCGATAGGGACCAGGCAGAAGAGGCTGCACTGGTCCAGGCGTGGAGTGTCGACCCCCCTAACACCATGGGGGTCGACGAGAGGGCCGTCAGGTTTCGGCAAGACCTGACGGCCGTCTGCGAGGCGGCCATGCCTAGGGCGCGGAAGTTCGCGCCCAGGCCGGGCGTATACTGGTGGTCGCAGGACCTTGCGGACCTGCGAGCCACCAGCGACGCCGCCCGCCGGGCTTTCTCCCGGTGCCGCCGACGGCGGACCCGGATGCCGTGGGAGGAGGAGCGGCGCTACGCCGAGCTGCGGGAGGCGAAGGCCGCCTTCAAGGCGGCCATCGCCCAGGCCAAGGACGCTGCGTTCGGGGCGTTCTTGGCCACCCTCGACGGAGACCCGTGGGGGCGCCCGTACCGTATGGTACGGGCGAAGCTTAAGGTGGCCCCCCCCACGGAGGAGTTCGAGCCGGCGCTCCTCGGCGCGGTAGTCGAGGGATTATTTCCCTCGGCGTCGGCCTTCGAGCCGCCGCGCATGGCCCCACCGCGCGAGGAGCCCGAGGTGCCCCCGGTCATTCCCCCGGTAACGGGGGAAGAAATGGTCCGGGTGGTGAGCCGGCTCCGGGGGTGCAAGAAGGCACCGGGGCCGGACGGGGTGCCCGGAAAGGTGCTTCATATCGCTTTGAAGCACCTTGGGGACCGACTCGGTGGCCTCTTCGACAGCTGTCTGGCCACCGGGCAGTTTCCCCAGGCGTGGAAGGAGGGCCGCTTGGTCCTCCTGCGCAAGGAGGGAAGACCGGCGGACTCTCCGTCCGGGCACCGGCCGCTCGTCATGCTGGACGAAACCGGGAAGCTCCTTGAGAGGATTATAGCTTCCCGGATCAACCACCACCTGACGAGCGAAGGGCCGGATCTTGCGGGGAACCAGTTCGGGTTCCGGGTAGGGCGATCCACGATGGACGCCCTATCCGCCCTGAAGGGGTTCTGCGAGGATGCGGCCAGGAGGGGCCAGGGGGCCATGGCGATATCTCTCGATATCGCCAACGCCTTCGGGTCCCTCCCCTTCGGAGTGATAGAGGAGGCACTCCGTTACCACGGGGTGCCCCTCTACCTCCGGAGGGTTGTAGGGCACTACCTGACGGGTCGGGTAGTGCTCTACATGGGGAGGGGGGGTGTGCGGATGGCCAGGCCAGTAGCCAGCGGCGTTCCACAGGGGTCCGTGCTAGGGCCCCTACTTTGGAACGTCGGCTACGACTGGGCCATCCGCGGGAGGGTGCTGCCCCGGATGGCGGTCATCTGCTACGCAGATGACACGCTCATCGCTGTCCGGGGCACCACCTACGAGGAGGTGGCGAGGAGGGCGGAGGTGGGAGCCTCCCTGGTGGTCCGGCGCGTCGAGGCGCTGGGCCTAAGGGTGTCCCTCCCGAAAACCGAGGCCCTCTGCTTCAGAGGGCCAAGGTGGAGGGTACCGCGGGGGGCCACCCTGCGGGTGAACGGGGAGGCCGTCGAGGTAAAGGCCCAGATAAAATATCTGGGCCTTTACCTTGACGGCAAATGGGAGTTTGCGGAGCACTTCCGCAAACTAGCTCCCCGACTAGTCGGCGCGGCAGGAGCCTTGGGCCGGCTCCTGCCCAATCAGGGAGGGCCGAATGCCCCCTGCAGACGACTGTTTGCAGGGGTCATAAGGAGCATGGCCCTGTACGGGGCCCCCATATGGGCGGATGCCCTCACCGCCACCACCAAGGCCCTCCTACGGAGACCCCAGAGGGTTATGGCGGTGAGGATGGCCCGGGCATACCGCACGGTAGGCTGGGCAGCGGCTGGAGCGCTTGCAGGATCTCCCCCCTGGGAGATCGAGGCAAGGGTGCTCGCCGACGCCTACCGGGCGAAGGTGGCGAGGGGGGAGCGGGGAGAATCCCTCGCTCCTGAAGAGCTGGCCCGGGCCAAGGAGGCCCAGAGAGAGGAGGTCATGGAGCGCTGGGTCGATGAGCTTGGGGAGGCCGAATTTGGCCTCCGAACAATCCAAGCCATCCGCCCGGTGCTTCATGACTGGTGTCGGAGGGGACACGGTCCCCTTACCTTCCGCCTTGTGCAGGTACTGTCCGGACACGGCTGTTTCGGACGGTACCTTCACAAGGTTGCCGGAAGGGAGGAGACGGCGTCGTGCCATGAGTGCGGCGCCAATGAGGACACGGCGCAGCACACCCTTGAGGTGTGCAGCGCCTGGTCCCGGCAGCGCCGCACTCTGGTGACGGCGATCGGCGGCGACCTCTCGCTACCTAGCGTAGTATACGCTATGCTGGAGAGCGAGAGGTCCTGGGAGGCCGTCGCCTCCTTCTGCGAGGACGTGATGTCGCAGAAGGAGGAGAAGGAGCGGGAGCGCGAGAACGACCCTCTTGCGCACCCGCTCCGGCGCAGACGGACGGGAAGGCGGCGGCGACAATTCGCCGCTGCCATCCCCTAGTGGTGCCAGGCTGGCGAGGGATGGGGATCCCTTGCTAGCGCATACTGGCCCACACGTCTAGGGGGGGGTCTCGTATTCCCGACCCCCCCCTCTTTTGGCGCGGGAGCCCCGGCTAAGGCTGGGGCGGCCGGCGGGTGCCCTGGTCGTAAACTCGTTCTCCCAGGACACCCGCTAAACGGCAAAGAGGGAATACCGGCAGGTTTTTAGTGGGTAGGCCTCCCTTCCTTCCCCCATCCGGGGGGGGGTGGGGAGGAGAGTCCCACATAACCGCCCGCGCCGTCCCCACGGCGCGGGGGTATGCGTAATGCATTTTCCTACCGCAAAAAAAAAAAAAAAAAAAAAGGTTAGGTTAGGTTAGGTTAGGTTAGGTTAGGTTAGGTTAGGTTAGGTTAGGTTAGGTTAGGTTAGGTTAGGTTAGGTTAGGTTAGGTTAGGTTAGGTTAGGTTAGGTTAGGTTAGGTTAGGTTAGGTTAGGTTAGGTTAGGTTAGGTTAGGTTAGGTTAGGTTAGGTTAGGTTAGGTTAGGTTAGGTTAGGTTAGGTTAGGTTAGGTTAGGTTAGGTTAGGTTAGGTTAGGTTAGGTTAGGTTAGGTTAGGTTAGGTTAGGTTAGGTTAGGTTAGGTTAGGTTAGGTTAGGTTAGGTTAGGTTAGGTTAGGTTAGGTTAGGTTAGGTTAGGTTAGGTTAGGTTAGGTTAGGTTAGGTTAGGTTAGGTTAGGTTAGGTTAGGTTAGGTTAGGTTAGGTTAGGTTAGGTTAGGTTAGGTTAGGTTAGGTTAGGTTAGGTTAGGTTAGGTTAGGTTAGGTTAGGTTAGGTTAGGTTAGGTTAGGTTAGGTTAGGTTAGGTTAGGTTAGGTTAGGTTAGGTTAGGTTAGGTTAGGTTAGGTTAGGTTAGGTTAGGTTAGGTTAGGTTAGGTTAGGTTAGGTTAGGTTAGGTTAGGTTAGGTTAGGTTAGGTTAGGTTAGGTTAGGTTAGGTTAGGTTAGGTGATCGGGCGTTACAGTTCCCTATTATCCGAGGCGTAGGCCTCATGGGGTAGGGAAAGGTAACGTCCGTTCCTGGTGCACCCTGGGCAACGACGGGTAATTAAACTAGAGATAGTTTAGTTACCCGGCGGCTAATATCCGACTGGGGGGGGGTGGGGTTGGAGAAGGGTCCCAAGACTTCGGTTGCGGTTGATCCTCTCCAGCGGGCCCATTCGTGGGTCCGCAGTGAGGGCGGCGTCTCGCCTTTCGGCGGACGCCTCATTGACGGAGGCGAGCCCGAACCTAGTACCTGTCCTTTTCAGGACAGGGAAAGGCAAGGGTGAGTCTCATCGGGCGGACGGCGCAAGCCTAATGCCGGGGCGGCGCGACCCGAAAGGGTTGTGGTCGCCGGACGGGACGTGGGCTAGCATGCCTCAGTGCCACTCTGCTTACAGAGTTGGGACTTGATGGCTTGCGAACCTGCGTCCTGCGCGTAACCCCGGTAGTGAAACCGGGACCGCGGGCTGCTGTCTTTTTCAAGACGGGAGCCACGAGGAGTGAACCTCTATAAAAACACAGGCGGCATCAGCAGGGGAGGGCGAGGACCCCCGAACCTGCTCCGGCCACGGTGTCGTCTCCGAGGAGCGCCCCATACCATCTTGGGGCGCGGCGCCCCACCACCATCTTGGGGCGCTGAGAGGGGCCCCACCCCGGGGCGGCCAGTGGGCGTCGCGGTGAAGACCTTCGGGGAGCCCGTGGCGTCCCACAATGGCCAATAGGGAACTTGTGTGGTTTTTAATGGGTATGCCTGCACTCTGCGGGAGAGCCCCATAGACCCTCCTGTTGCCTCGAGCAGGGGACATGCATAAGGTGCATTTTCCACACATAAAAAAAAAAAAAAAAAAAAAAAAAAAAAGGTTAGGTTAGGTTAGGTTAGGTTAGGTTAGGTTAGGTTAGGTTAGGTTAGGTTAGGTTAGGTTAGGTTAGGTTAGGTTAGGTTAGGTTAGGTTAGGTTAGGTTAGGTTAGGTTAGGTTAGGTTAGGTTAGGTTAGGTTAGGTTAGGTTAGGTTAGGTTAGGTTAGGTTAGGTTAGGTTAGGTTAGGTTAGGTTAGGTTAGGTTAGGTTAGGTTAGGTTAGGTTAGGTTAGGTTAGGTTAGGTTAGGTTAGGTTAGGTTAGGTTAGGTTAGGTTAGGTTAGGTTAGGTTAGGTTAGGTTAGGTTAGGTTAGGTTAGGTTAGGTTAGGTTAGGTTAGGTTAGGTTAGGTTAGGTTAGGTTAGGTTAGGTTAGGTTAGGTTAGGTTAGGTTAGGTTAGGTTAGGTTAGGTTAGGTTAGGTTAGGTTAGGTTAGGTTAGGTTAGGTTAGGTTAGGTTAGGTTAGGTTAGGTTAGGTTAGGTTAGGTTAGGTTAGGTTAGGTTAGGTTAGGTTAGGTTAGGTTAGGTTAGGTTAGGTTAGGTTAGGTTAGGTTAGGTTAGGTTAGGTTAGGTTAGGTTAGGTTAGGTTAGGTTAGGTTAGGTTAGGTTAGGTTAGGTTAGGTTAGGTTAGGTTAGGTTAGGTTAGGTTAGGTTAGGTTAGGTTAGGTTAGGTTAGGTTAGGTTAGGTTAGGTTAGGTTAGGTTAGGTTAGGTTAGGTTAGGTTAGGTTAGGTTAGGTTAGGTTAGGTTAGGTTAGGTTAGGTTAGGTTAGGTTAGGTTAGGTTAGGTTAGGTTAGGTTAGGTTAGGTTAGGTTAGGTTAGGTTAGGTTAGGTTAGGTTAGGTTAGGTTAGGTTAGGTTAGGTTAGGTTAGGTTAGGTTAGGTTAGGTTAGGTTAGGTTAGGTTAGGTTAGGTTAGGTTAGGTTAGGTTAGGTTAGGTTAGGTTAGGTTAGGTTAGGTTAGGTTAGGTTAGGTTAGGTTAGGTTAGGTTAGGTTAGGTTAGGTTAGGTTAGGTTAGGTTAGGTTAGGTTAGGTTAGGTTAGGTTAGGTTAGGTTAGGTTAGGTTAGGTTAGGTTAGGTTAGGTTAGGTTAGGTTAGGTTAGGTTAGGTTAGGTTAGGTTAGGTTAGGTTAGGTTAGGTTAGGTTAGGTTAGGTTAGGTTAGGTTAGGTTAGGTTAGGTTAGGTTAGGTTAGGTTAGGTTAGGTTAGGTTAGGTTAGGTTAGGTTAGGTTAGGTTAGGTTAGGTTAGGTTA
The DNA here is from genome assembly GCA_963691665.1 of Clepsis dumicolana. Taxonomy (NCBI): domain Eukaryota; kingdom Metazoa; phylum Arthropoda; class Insecta; order Lepidoptera; family Tortricidae; genus Clepsis; species Clepsis dumicolana. Next base: position 127,425 of record CAVNVB010000224.1, read on the forward strand.
GGTTAGGTTAGGTTAGGTTAGGTTAGGTTAGGTTAGGTTAGGTTAGGTTAGGTTAGGTTAGGTTAGGTTAGGTTAGGTTAGGTTAGGTTAGGTTAGGTTAGGTTAGGTTAGGTTAGGTTAGGTTAGGTTAGGTTAGGTTAGGTTAGGTTAGGTTAGGTTAGGTTAGGTTAGGTTAGGTTAGGTTAGGTTAGGTTAGGTTAGGTTAGGTTAGGTTAGGTTAGGTTAGGTTAGGTTAGGTTAGGTTAGGTTAGGTTAGGTTAGGTTAGGTTAGGTTAGGTTAGGTTAGGTTAGGTTAGGTTAGGTTAGGTTAGGTTAGGTTAGGTTAGGTTAGGTTAGGTTAGGTTAGGTTAGGTTAGGTTAGGTTAGGTTAGGTTAGGTTAGGTTAGGTTAGGTTAGGTTAGGTTAGGTTAGGTTAGGTTAGGTTAGGTTAGGTTAGGTTAGGTTAGGTTAGGTTAGGTTAGGTTAGGTTAGGTTAGGTTAGGTTAGGTTAGGTTAGGTTAGGTTAGGTTAGGTTAGGTTGCTCAAGGGGTCCCGGAAAGCTCCGGGACCGGATGGGGTACCCGGAAAGGTACTCCCCATCGCCCTGAGGCACCTCGGGGACCGACTCCGCTGCCTGTTCGGCGATTGCCTGGCAGCGGGTCGCTTCCCCACGGTGTGGAAGGAGGGGCGGCTGGTGCTGCTAAGGAAGGAGGGTCGACCGCCGGACTCCCCTTCCGGGCACCGGCCGCTGGTGATGCTGGACGAGGTCGGGAAGCTACTCGAAAGAGTGGTGGCTTCCCGCATCATCCAGCATCTGGCGAGGGTTGGGCCGGACCTCTCCGTGAACCAGTACGGGTTTCGGGCGGGGCGTTCCACTATCGACGCCCTGTCCGCCCTGAAAGGGTTCACGGAGGAAGCGGCCAGGAGGGGGCAGGGGGCTGTGGCGGTGTCATTAGACATCGCCAACGCCTTCGGCTCCCTCCCCTTCGGGGTGATAGAGGAGGCACTCCGATACCATGGAGTGCCCCTCTACCTCCGGAGGGTGGTAGGACACTACCTGCAGGGACGGGTAGTGTCCTACATGGGGAGGGGGGGAAATAGGGAGGAGAGGCGGATGGCCTGCGGCGTTCCCCAGGGGTCAGTCCTAGGACCCCTGCTTTGGAACGTCGGATTTGACTGGGCCATCCGAGGGGAGGTGCTGCCCCGGATGGCGGTCGTCTGCTACGCAGACGACACGCTGGTGGCCGTCCGGGACACCACATGGGAGGGGGTGAAAAGGAGGGCGGAGGTGGGAGCCTCCCTGTTGGTCCGGAGGATCGAGGCGCTAGGCCTAAAGGTGGCACTCCGCAAAACCGAGGCCCTTTGTTTTAAAGGGCCAAGGTGGCGGGTGCCAGCGGGGGCCACCCTCCGGATCAACAGAGACGCTGTTGAGGTTAAGGCCCAAATTAAATATTTGGGCCTTATCCTCGACGGGAGGTGGCGTTTCGGGGAGCACTTCAAGCAGCTTGCTCCCCGTCTCGTCGGTGCGGCCGGAGCCTTGGCAAGGCTCCTGCCGAACCAAGGAGGACCAGGCGCCCCTTGCAGGCGCCTGCACGCGGGTGTTATCCGCAGCATGGCCCTGTACGGCGCGCCGATCTGGGCTGATGCCCTCGACGCGCCGAACAGGGCCCTCCTCCGTAGGCCGCAGCGCATCATGGCGGTGCGGGCATGCCGGGCCTACCGCACGGTGGGCCACGCTGCGGCATGCGTCTTGGCCGGCACACCCCCATGGGAGATCGAAGCGGGGGTGCTGGCCGAGGCGCATTGGGAGCGGGTGGCTAGGCGGGCCAGGGGCGATACACTCGCCCCAGAGGAGGTGGCCCACGCAAGGGAGGCGAGGAAGGAGGAGGTCCTCGAGCTCTGGGTAGATGACCTAGCGGGCGCCACGTACGGCGTCCGCACCATAGAGGCCATCCGCCCCCAGCTCGTGGAGTGGTGTGGGAGGACCCACGGGTCCCTCACCTTCCGACTCGCCCAGGTACTGTCCGGACATGGTTGCTTCGGACGGTACCTGTGGCGGATCGGCAGGGAGGAGACGGCGTCGTGCCACGAGTGCGGCGCTGGTGAGGACACAGCACAGCACACCCTAGAGGTGTGCCCAAGCTGGTCTGACGAGCGCCGCACTCTGGTGGCGGCGATCGGCGGCGACCTCTCGCTCCCCAGCGTTGTATACGCCATGCTGGGAAGCGAGAGGGCTTGGGAGGCCGTCGCCTCCTTCTGTGAAACCACCATCTCACAGAAGGAGGAGAGGGAGCGGGAGCGCGAGAATAACCCTCTTGCGCCCCCGCTCCGGCGTAGACGGATGGGGAGGAGAAGGCGGCAATATATCGCCGCCCTCGCCCCCCCATAGTGGTGCTGGCTGGCAAGGGATGGGGATCCCCTGCCGGCGATAACAGCCCACAACGTCTAGGGGGGAGACCAAGTGTCCCGGTCCCCCCCCTCTTGGCGCGGAGCCCCGGCTATGTATAGCTGGGGCCGGCTTGCGGCAAGTCGCGGTTGAAACACGCAAGTGCACCCGCGGCATGCCGCAGCAAAGCCTGGAGGGACACCGACGGGTTTTTAGTGGGTAGGCCTCTCCCTCTCCTTCCGTTCGGGAAGGGGCGGGATGAGGAGAGTCCCACATAACTCCTGCACCGTCCCCACGGTGTGGGAGTATGCGTAACGCATTTTCCCGTCGGAAAAAAAAAAAAAAAAAAAAAAAAAAGGTTAGGTTAGGTTAGGTTAGGTTAGGTTAGGTTAGGTTAGGTTAGGTTAGGTTAGGTTAGGTTAGGTTAGGTTAGGTTAGGTTAGGTTAGGTTAGGTTAGGTTAGGTTAGGTTAGGTTAGGTTAGGTTAGGTTAGGTTAGGTTAGGTTAGGTTAGGTTAGGTTAGGTTAGGTTAGGTTAGGTTAGGTTAGGTTAGGTTAGGTTAGGTTAGGTTAGGTTAGGTTAGGTTAGGTTAGGTTAGGTTAGGTTAGGTTAGGTTAGGTTAGGTTAGGTTAGGTTAGGTTAGGTTAGGTTAGGTTAGGTTAGGTTAGGTTAGGTTAGGTTAGGTTAGGTTAGGTTAGGTTAGGTTAGGTTAGGTTAGGTTAGGTTAGGTTAGGTTAGGTTAGGTTAGGTTAGGTTAGGTTAGGTTAGGTTAGGTTAGGTTAGGTTAGGTTAGGTTAGGTTAGGTTAGGTTAGGTTAGGTTAGGTTAGGTTAGGTTAGGTTAGGTTAGGTTAGGTTAGGTTAGGTTAGGTTAGGTTAGGTTAGGTTAGGTTAGGTTAGGTTAGGTTAGGTTAGGTTAGGTTAGGTTAGGTTAGGTTAGGTTAGGTTAGGTTAGGTTAGGTTAGGTTAGGTTAGGTTAGGTTAGGTTAGGTTAGGTTAGGTTAGGTTAGGTTAGGTTAGGTTAGGTTAGGTTAGGTTAGGTTAGGTTAGGTTAGGTTAGGTTAGGTTAGGTTAGGTTAGGTTAGGTTAGGTTAGGTTAGGTTAGGTTAGGTTAGGTTAGGTTAGGTTAGGTTAGGTTAGGTTAGGTTAGGTTAGGTTAGGTTAGGTTAGGTTAGGTTAGGTTAGGTTAGGTTAGGTTAGGTTAGGTTAGGTTAGGTTAGGTTAGGTTAGGTTAGGTTAGGTTAGGTTAGGTTAGGTTAGGTTAGGTTAGGTTAGGTTAGGTTAGGTTAGGTTAGGTTAGGTTAGGTTAGGTTAGGTTAGGTTAGGTTAGGTTAGGTTAGGTTAGGTTAGGTTAGGTTAGGTTAGGTTAGGTTAGGTTAGGTTAGGTTAGGTTAGGTTAGGTTAGGTTAGGTTAGGTTAGGTTAGGTTAGGTTAGGTTAGGTTAGGTTAGGTTAGGTTAGGTTAGGTTAGGTTAGGTTAGGTTAGGTTAGGTTAGGTTAGGTTAGGTTAGGTTAGGTTAGGTTAGGTTAGGTTAGGTTAGGTTAGGTTAGGTTAGGTTAGGTTAGGTTAGGTTAGGTTAGGTTAGGTTAGGTTAGGTTAGGTTAGGTTAGGTTAGGTTAGGTTAGGTTAGGTTAGGTTAGGTTAGGTTAGGTTAGGTTAGGTTAGGTTAGGTTAGGTTAGGTTAGGTTAGGTTAGGTTAGGTTAGGTTAGGTTAGGTTAGGTTAGGTTAGGTTAGGTTAGGTTAGGTTAGGTTAGGTTAGGTTAGGTTAGGTTAGGTTAGGTTAGGTTAGGTTAGGTTAGGTTAGGTTAGGTTAGGTTAGGTTAGGTTAGGTTAGGTTAGGTTAGGTTAGGTTAGGTTAGGTTAGGTTAGGTTAGGTTAGGTTAGGTTAGGTTAGGTTAGGTTAGGTTAGGTTAGGTTAGGTTAGGTTAGGTTAGGTTAGGTTAGGTTAGGTTAGGTTAGGTTAGGTTAGGTTAGGTTAGGTTAGGTTAGGTTAGGTTAGGTTAGGTTAGGTTAGGTTAGGTTAGGTTAGGTTAGGTTAGGTTAGGTTAGGTTAGGTTAGGTTAGGTTAGGTTAGGTTAGGTTAGGTTAGGTTAGGTTAGGTTAGGTTAGGTTAGGTTAGGTTAGGTTAGGTTAGGTTAGGTTAGGTTAGGTTAGGTTCGGTAGTGAAACCGGGACCGCGGGCTGCTGTCTTTTTCAAGACGGGAGCCACGAGGAGTGAACCTCTATAAAAACACAGGCGGCATCAGCAGGGGAGGGCGAGGACCCCCGAACCTGCTCCGGCCACGGTGCCGTCTCCGAGGAGCGCCCCATACCATCTTGGGGCGCGGCGCCCCACCACCATCTTGGGGCGCTGAGAGGGGCCCCACCCCGGGGCGGCCAGTGGGCGTCGCGGTGAAGACCTTCGGGGAGCCCGTGGCGTCCCACAATGGCCAATAGGGAACTTGTGTGGTTTTTAATGGGTATGCCTGCACTCTGCGGGAGAGCCCCATAGACCCTCCTGTTGCCTCGAGCAGGGGACATGCATAAGGTGCATTTTCCACACATAAAAAAAAAAAAAAAAAAAAAAAAAAAAAGGTTAGGTTAGGTTAGGTTAGGTTAGGTTAGGTTAGGTTAGGTTAGGTTAGGTTAGGTTAGGTTAGGTTAGGTTAGGTTAGGTTAGGTTAGGTTAGGTTAGGTTAGGTTAGGTTAGGTTAGGTTAGGTTAGGTTAGGTTAGGTTAGGTTAGGTTAGGTTAGGTTAGGTTAGGTTAGGTTAGGTTAGGTTAGGTTAGGTTAGGTTAGGTTAGGTTAGGTTAGGTTAGGTTAGGTTAGGTTAGGTTAGGTTAGGTTAGGTTAGGTTAGGTTAGGTTAGGTTAGGTTAGGTTAGGTTAGGTTAGGTTAGGTTAGGTTAGGTTAGGTTAGGTTAGGTTAGGTTAGGTTAGGTTAGGTTAGGTTAGGTTAGGTTAGGTTAGGTTAGGTTAGGTTAGGTTAGGTTAGGTTAGGTTAGGTTAGGTTAGGTTAGGTTAGGTTAGGTTAGGTTAGGTTAGGTTAGGTTAGGTTAGGTTAGGTTAGGTTAGGTTAGGTTAGGTTAGGTTAGGTTAGGTTAGGTTAGGTTAGGTTAGGTTAGGTTAGGTTAGGTTAGGTTAGGTTAGGTTAGGTTAGGTTAGGTTAGGTTAGGTTAGGTTAGGTTAGGTTAGGTTAGGTTAGGTTAGGTTAGGTTAGGTTAGGTTAGGTTAGGTTAGGTTAGGTTAGGTTAGGTTAGGTTAGGTTAGGTTAGGTTAGGTTAGGTTAGGTTAGGTTAGGTTAGGTTAGGTTAGGTTAGGTTAGGTTAGGTTAGGTTAGGTTAGGTTAGGTTAGGTTAGGTTAGGTTAGGTTAGGTTAGGTTAGGTTAGGTTAGGTTAGGTTAGGTTAGGTTAGGTTAGGTTAGGTTAGGTTAGGTTAGGTTAGGTTAGGTTAGGTTAGGTTAGGTTAGGTTAGGTTAGGTTAGGTTAGGTTAGGTTAGGTTAGGTTAGGTTAGGTTAGGTTAGGTTAGGTTAGGTTAGGTTAGGTTAGGTTAGGTTAGGTTAGGTTAGGTTAGGTTAGGTTAGGTTAGGTTAGGTTAGGTTAGGTTAGGTTAGGTTAGGTTAGGTTAGGTTAGGTTAGGTTAGGTTAGGTTAGGTTAGGTTAGGTTAGGTTAGGTTAGGTTAGGTTAGGTTAGGTTAGGTTAGGTTAGGTTAGGTTAGGTTAGGTTAGGTTAGGTTAGGTTAGGTTAGGTTAGGTTAGGTTAGGTTAGGTTAGGTTAGGTTAGGTTAGGTTAGGTTAGGTTAGGTTAGGTTAGGTTAGGTTAGGTTAGGTTAGGTTAGGTTAGGTTAGGTTAGGTTAGGTTAGGTTAGGTTAGGTTAGGTTAGGTTAGGTTAGGTTAGGTTAGGTTAGGTTAGGTTAGGTTAGGTTAGGTTAGGTTAGGTTAGGTTAGGTTAGGTTAGGTTAGGTTAGGTTAGGTTAGGTTAGGTTAGGTTAGGTTAGGTTAGGTTAGGTTAGGTTAGGTTAGGTTAGGTTAGGTTAGGTTAGGTTAGGTTAGGTTAGGTTAGGTTAGGTTAGGTTAGGTTAGGTTAGGTTAGGTTAGGTTAGGTTAGGTTAGGTTAGGTTAGGTTAGGTTAGGTTAGGTTAGGTTAGGTTAGGTTAGGTTAGGTTAGGTTAGGTTAGGTTAGGTTAGGTTAGGTTAGGTTAGGTTAGGTTAGGTTAGGTTAGGTTAGGTTAGGTTAGGTTAGGTTAGGTTAGGTTAGGTTAGGTTAGGTTAGGTTAGGTTAGGTTAGGTTAGGTTAGGTTAGGTTAGGTTAGGTTAGGTTAGGTTAGGTTAGGTTAGGTTAGGTTAGGTTAGGTTAGGTTAGGTTAGGTTAGGTTAGGTTAGGTTAGGTTAGGTTAGAGGTTAGGTTAGGTTAGGTTAGGTTAGGTTAGGTTAGGTTAGGTTAGGTTAGGTTAGGTTAGGTTAGGTTAGGTTAGGTTAGGTTAGGTTAGGTTAGGTTAGGTTAGGTTAGGTTAGGTTAGGTTAGGTTAGGTTAGGTTAGGTTAGGTTAGGTTAGGTTAGGTTAGGTTAGGTTAGGTTAGGTTAGGTTAGGTTAGGTTAGGTTAGGTTAGGTTAGGTTAGGTTAGGTTAGGTTAGGTTAGGTTAGGTTAGGTTAGGTTAGGTTAGGTTAGGTTAGGTTAGGTTAGGTTAGGTTAGGTTAGGTTAGGTTAGGTTAGGTTAGGTTAGGTTAGGTTAGGTTAGGTTAGGTTAGGTTAGGTTAGGTTAGGTTAGGTTAGGTTAGGTTAGGTTAGGTTAGGTTAGGTTAGGTTAGGTTAGGTTAGGTTAGGTTAGGTTAGGTTAGGTTAGGTTAGGTTAGGTTAGGTTAGGTTAGGTTAGGTTAGGTTAGGTTAGGTTAGGTTAGGTTAGGTTAGGTTAGGTTAGGTTAGGTTAGGTTAGGTTAGGTTAGGTTAGGTTAGGTTAGGTTAGGTTAGGTTAGGTTAGGTTAGGTTAGGTTAGGTTAGGTTAGGTTAGGTTAGGTTAGGTTAGGTTAGGTTAGGTTAGGTTAGGTTAGGTTAGGTTAGGTTAGGTTAGGTTAGGTTAGGTTAGGTTAGGTTAGGTTAGGTTAGGTTAGGTTAGGTTAGGTTAGGTTAGGTTAGGTTAGGTTAGGTTAGGTTAGGTTAGGTTAGGTTAGGTTAGGTTAGGTTAGGTTAGGTTAGGTTAGGTTAGGTTAGGTTAGGTTAGGTTAGGTTAGGTTAGGTTAGGTTAGGTTAGGTTAGGTTAGGTTAGGTTAGGTTAGGTTAGGTTAGGTTAGGTTAGGTTAGGTTAGGTTAGGTTAGGTTAGGTTAGGTTAGGTTAGGTTAGGTTAGGTTAGGTTAGGTTAGGTTAGGTTAGGTTAGGTTAGGTTAGGTTAGGTTAGGTTAGGTTAGGTTAGGTTAGGTTAGGTTAGGTTAGGTTAGGTTAGGTTAGGTTAGGTTAGGTTAGGTTAGGTTAGGTTAGGTTAGGTTAGGTTAGGTTAGGTTAGGTTAGGTTAGGTTAGGTTAGGTTAGGTTAGGTTAGGTTAGGTTAGGTTAGGTTAGGTTAGGTTAGGTTAGGTTAGGTTAGGTTAGGTTAGGTTAGGTTAGGTTAGGTTAGGTTAGGTTAGGTTAGGTTAGGTTAGGTTAGGTTAGGTTAGGTTAGGTTAGGTTAGGTTAGGTTAGGTTAGGTTAGGTTAGGTTAGGTTAGGTTAGGTTAGGTTAGGTTAGGTTAGGTTAGGTTAGGTTAGGTTAGGTTAGGTTAGGTTAGGTTAGGTTAGGTTAGGTTAGGTTAGGTTAGGTTAGGTTAGGTTAGGTTAGGTTAGGTTAGGTTAGGTTAGGTTAGGTTAGGTTAGGTTAGGTTAGGTTAGGTTAGGTTAGGTTAGGTTAGGTTAGGTTAGGTTAGGTTAGGTTAGGTTAGGTTAGGTTAGGTTAGGTTAGGTTAGGTTAGGTTAGGTTAGGTTAGGTTAGGTTAGGTTAGGTTAGGTTAGGTTAGGTTAGGTTAGGTTAGGTTAGGTTAGGTTAGGTTAGGTTAGGTTAGGTTAGGTTAGGTTAGGTTAGGTTAGGTTAGGTTAGGTTAGGTTAGGTTAGGTTAGGTTAGGTTAGGTTAGGTTAGGTTAGGTTAGGTTAGGTTAGGTTAGGTTAGGTTAGGTTAGGTTAGGTTAGGTTAGGTTAGGTTAGGTTAGGTTAGGTTAGGTTAGGTTAGGTTAGGTTAGGTTAGGTTAGGTTAGGTTAGGTTAGGTTAGGTTAGGTTAGGTTAGGTTAGGTTAGGTTAGGTTAGGTTAGGTTAGGTTAGGTTAGGTTAGGTTAGGTTAGGTTAGGTTAGGTTAGGTTAGGTTAGGTTAGGTTAGGTTAGGTTAGGTTAGGTTAGGTTAGGTTAGGTTAGGTTAGGTTAGGTTAGGTTAGGTTAGGTTAGGTTAGGTTAGGTTAGGTTAGGTTAGGTTAGGTTAGGTTAGGTTAGGTTAGGTTAGGTTAGGTTAGGTTAGGTTAGGTTAGGTTAGGTTAGGTTAGGTTAGGTTAGGTTAGGTTAGGTTAGGTTAGGTTAGGTTAGGTTAGGTTAGGTTAGGTTAGGTTAGGTTAGGTTAGGTTAGGTTAGGTTAGGTTAGGTTAGGTTAGGTTAGGTTAGGTTAGGTTAGGTTAGGTTAGGTTAGGTTAGGTTAGGTTAGGTTAGGTTAGGTTAGGTTAGGTTAGGTTAGGTTAGGTTAGGTTAGGTTAGGTTAGGTTAGGTTAGGTTAGGTTAGGTTAGGTTAGGTTAGGTTAGGTTAGGTTAGGTTAGGTTAGGTTAGGTTGGTTAGGTTAGGTTAGGTTAGGTTAGGTTAGGTTAGGTTAGGTTAGGTTAGGTTGGTTAGGTTAGGTTAGGTTAGGTTAGGTTAGGTTAGGTTAGGTTAGGTTAGGTTAGGTTAGGTTAGGTTAGGTTAGGTTAGGTTAGGTTAGGTTAGGTTAGGTTAGGTTAGGTTAGGTTAGGTTAGGTTAGGTTAGGTTAGGTTAGGTTAGGTTAGGTTAGGTTAGGTTAGGTTAGGTTAGGTTAGGTTAGGTTAGGTTAGGTTAGGTTAGGTTAGGTTAGGTTAGGTTAGGTTAGGTTAGGTTAGGTTAGGTTAGGTTAGGTTAGGTTAGGTTAGGTTAGGTTAGGTTAGGTTAGGTTAGGTTAGGTTAGGTTAGGTTAGGTTAGGTTAGGTTAGGTTAGGTTAGGTTAGGTTAGGTTAGGTTAGGTTAGGTTAGGTTAGGTTAGGTTAGGTTAGGTTAGGTTAGGTTAGGTTAGGTTAGGTTAGGTTAGGTTAGGTTAGGTTAGGTTAGGTTAGGTTAGGTTAGGTTAGGTTAGGTTAGGTTAGGTTAGGTTAGGTTAGGTTAGGTTAGGTTAGGTTAGGTTAGGTTAGGTTAGGTTAGGTTAGGTTAGGTTAGGTTAGGTTAGGTTAGGTTAGGTTAGGTTAGGTTAGGTTAGGTTAGGTTAGGTTAGGTTAGGTTAGGTTAGGTTAGGTTAGGTTAGGTTAGGTTAGGTTAGGTTAGGTTAGGTTAGGTTAGGTTAGGTTAGGTTAGGTTAGGTTAGGTTAGGTTAGGTTAGGTTAGGTTAGGTTAGGTTAGGTTAGGTTAGGTTAGGTTAGGTTAGGTTAGGTTAGGTTAGGTTAGGTTAGGTTAGGTTAGGTTAGGTTAGGTTAGGTTAGGTTAGGTTAGGTTAGGTTAGGTTAGGTTAGGTTAGGTTAGGTTAGGTTAGGTTAGGTTAGGTTAGGTTAGGTTAGGTTAGGTTAGGTTAGGTTAGGTTAGGTTAGGTTAGGTTAGGTTAGGTTAGGTTAGGTTAGGTTAG